>JAGVVM010011794.1:0-17404 GCA_019149425.1 Psidium friedrichsthalianum
TGCATCCGGCATAACTATATTTAGGTGCATAAACAGGAGTGCACAACTTCTTGCCTACCACATTCATCTTTCCTTTTAGTCAAGGTTCCAGCACACCATTAGATGAGACATTCATGAAACAACTCAGATGGTAAGGAAAGATGTTGGGACAATTCCATTGACTCACATGAAAGATATCATAGCCCATATAACATCCAAACATAGAGTAGGCAAGTGATGCACTCCATTAAAATAGACATGATCTGTTAACTTATTGCAAGGGAAACAAAATGCAAGACATACAATAGCCAGAAGATAAAGCAGTAAATACCATCAATGCTGCCACCATATGAACGACAGGAACAAAAACTTCGTCAACTTTATTCTGTTCCGCATACCCATTGAAGGCAATAACCATTGAGAACGTATGAATAGTGACAAAGGCAAGAGCGATCAATGCTGCCAAGCACAAAAGACTAGTTAGAGAAGTATTATCAACAAGAGCACTACCAACAATCTTCTCACAGGTTCTATTTTCGTATCCTGATCTGTGGCTTGACCTATCACTTAACAGAGAATGACCACCCCATTATGCCAGCCCCCCTTTAATTTCTAAAAATTCCCAACTTGGTCTGAATCTGCAATTGTTATTTATAGGATCCCAAAAGCTCTCACGACATCTATGGAATGAACAAATGAAATCAAGAGGTATGAACCTGAAGTAAACATTCAACTTACCCGAAACAAGGAAAAATGGCATTTTTGAGCACCTATCAATGAAGAAGGTAGCAGGACCAAAAGCTGGTGTCAAGAGGCTCAAACAAAAGAACACAGCATGAGCCACACCATGGCCTAAACCACCAGCTGCACGACGTTTTCAACAAATAAAATTTGCAAAAAGATCAGATGAGATACCAAATGTCTCTATGTACCCACAAAAATCAAATGCAAGGACGGAAAATGTGAGAGCAAGTAGCTCTATATCCATGCAAATGAAAAAACAAAAAAAAGAGTAAGGGATCCAGAAGCAGCAGAACCACCTCCAACGTTAAATCACCACATACACAATAAGCACCTTTAAGCAACAAGGAGCTCAGGATAGGTAAGTCATTTACAAGAGACAAACGCCTTAAACACATGTCACATCTTCCAGATCAATAAAAGCAGTATAAACTTTACAACATCAGCTTTTATCATTATCCAGGGACTATAGCTCCCTGAAATACATCTCAATTACGCTCACAGGTTCTGCTGCTCCTGTGCATTGGAAATATGTTGTCCTTACAAGAGAGCTTCATAAAAACTTATCAGAAAGGTACCGACAGGTGTAAAAACTTACAGAGAGAGGTTACCAAGTCTAACAAACTATCCAAATTAAAAGTGGGCAAAAATATCTTTTATTAACAATTTTAGCCTTCTTTAGGATTAAATGGTCGAATCCTTTCCCCAGCCACCTACCAAGCTAATTGATCATCACAATGCTATTAATGCTTCCAATATTTTATTCACTAACAATGGGAACGTGAATAATTATCTGATTTTTAGGCCCAATAATTCAGCAGGAAGATTCTAATGGCTACTTTTCAGGATCGGGCTTTTGGCAGGCTTAAATTCATAACACGCTGACTACAAAGCTCATCATACATGTTCGTAATGGATCTTGAAACGAGCAAGCTAAGTTTCCGGGTCATTGACATTTTTAAAGTTGGAGACAATTTGAATCAATTGCGTAGTCATGCATCCGTAAATGGGTTTTGGAACATAATTGACAAAGGAGGAATTTGATCCATAGTTGTATCTCCAATGAGAGATTATCAATTTTGTTTATCAAACCCTTTTGGACTTTTCTTTACTTATAGAGTTTGCCAACAAGATAACATAGCTACAAAGATTCACGGTAAAAGCTTATCAAGGCTGCTGAACGAGGACTTGTTTCTAGATTCATGGTAGGATAGAGATGGCACATCAATCTCCTTCTGGCAATAGCAGGTCACCCAATGAAAATATTATGTGAACAAATACAGAATGTTTAAGGTGCGAACCCCGAAATGGTTCATTGAGTTAATTTGCAATCATACCTTAATAAAGGTAACATGAGATGACAACTAGTGTGGTTAAAGTAATAAACCTATTTATCCATGTTATAGGTAAAAGATGACAACTAATGTTGTGGTCGGTGCAGGTATTGGGGTGGCCATCGATTGTAGCTGTGCTGTATTGCTGTGTGTGAGGAGAGAGAGAGGGCAAGGAAAGGAGTGGGAGAGGGGTTTGGGTGTGCATGAGGCCAAATGGACTTTATTAGGATGGGGAGATGTAAAATGTAGGTTTTGAAATGTAAGGAGGGTATTTGATATACAGAGCAAAGTTGAGAATGGTTTTGGCAATTATCTCCTCTTTTCAAAAAATCAAAATCAGACGTCGTATTTCTAAATTAGACAACGTTATGCGATACATAATTTTGTAGAAGAAAGTAAAAGGAAGAAAAGAAGAAGAAGAAACTTGTGCAACAGGGCATGTCATTGGTTCAAAGATAACAATCATCCTAATGATCTTGATCAATAAATCCCTTTCGGCCTGGAACTTTTCTGAATGTCTTTTGCATTGCATCACTCTCAAGAGAGCATACAATAGCATGCTGTAACAAAATAAAAGGCACTATTGGTATGGTTAGATCTACAAAATGGAAAGAGCAACCTTAGAGCTCACCCAGTGCAATCTGCATCTTGTCCGTAAGGAAAAGGCGAGGCTTTGAGACTCTTTCAGCAAAAGTATCCAGAATATCTTCCAGCCTCCTACATGAGTACATCAGAAGAAGTTTAGAATGACTATGAAAGCATCCTCAAATTTAAGCAGTTGTTCTCCAATAAGAGCAAGTACATTCATTGTCCAGAAGCACATGTCAGTTAACTTAAGAACATGCAGATGGATAAAAACTCCAACCAACCCAGAATGGAAGATAATCCCATTAATGTTAGTTGGCTATAGAGGAAATTTACCTAACCAGAGAAGCTTTTGAAAGGTAATATTAGGCAAAGATGATCTAGTTTTCTTTAGTGTGGTGCGTCTCTAGTTTTCTTTAGTATGGTGCAAAGTAAAGCGACAAACATAAGGACTTGCACATGATATCCATATATCTGGAAACAGCATATCATAAGACTCCTAAAATGATCTGTAACTAAGTGGTGCCTTCCGTAATGGTACATGGAGGGGTAACAAAAGATTCCAAATAACTATTGAGCTAAAAACTCCACAATGATTCTTTTTCAACGCTTTCCAATGATGACATTGTGATAGTATATGAGTAGTGCAGAAAACTGAATGCAAAGCTAGAATTATGGAGGCTATCTAAGAGTACAAGGGCTTTTATTTATGTCAGTTAAAGACAGTGCAAGAAGTGAAATTGTAGTATATAAAGAGGTTCAAAACAAACCTATGGTAAATATTGAAGATCAGTAGACACGAAAGAGCAGCCAACATTGATGTCTTGTGCAGACAAACGAGATGACTGAAAAGGACTATATTCGTGATATTTTCAATATGGAAGAAGACAGAGTAGTCACATAACCCTTGCCATCTAGAGAAACTTGTGGAAACAAAAAATAGTCTTTACCCCCATAGGGAGCTAGTCGGGAAGACATTTGATGATAGAGAAACTTCAATAAAAAAAGTCACATGAGAAGATGCACGGAGAGAGAAAATGTTAAATTCCCAACAACTGTTTAGTTCATAGATGAAAACAGATTTTAATTCTCGAAATTGCTCATTTTGCTCATTACCGAGTACAAGACATGGTCATCTAAGACCCAATGTTTTCTCCGCAATAACTCTTCTGATTCTGGTTCTGAAGGAAAGTCGACTTACAAACATCCCAAGTGTGCATAGGCAGGTACCGATGCTTTATTTTCCATAATACAACAGAACTGTTTACATCTTAATCTAACCAAGTAATTCCATATTAAAAGTAGACAGAGAAGAACTTAAATGACTTAGGTTGGATATGAGTTTTTGGCAAAAGAAGTTTAATAATGAAAAATTTTCAAGTGCCCCCATGAACTTTAGAAAAACTTACTGACATCTATACCAGTCAAGATATGGCAATGTCAAGTTGCTTTAACATGCTTGAAAAGGAACATGCAGGAAGACTAGGACCTTACTTGTAAGCTCTCCATAAAAAGATCCGAAGCCCTTCTTGAAATCCAACAGACGTGATTATAAGGATTGCATATGGCCACCACGTTGTTGACTTCAGAGGAAGAAACGCCCTCCATATTCCCGACAGCACAATCAGACTTATAAGCCATAGAAGTGTACTGCAGAAGTTTGAAAAGACCTGACTTTCAATGTTTCATAAGGCACAAAAGAAGCATGTCATCTCAAAATATAGGATTTTTTTTCTTTTTTCACACTAAAGCAATTTCTTGTTGGAAAATCTCCCTCGCTGCTATCCCTCTTCTGCTAGAATAGGATGTTAACCAATCAAGACAGGGTACAATCAATGCATACAGGAAAGAAGGTTGCCTCAGTAAAGATTAAGAAAACAACAATGGGCACACCCACAACAAAGACAAAATTAGCCAAAAGAATTCATTCTGCAACAGTTTTATGCCCCTCAAACAGCAGATCCATTTTCCTCGAGCCAAATGTCCCATGTGTGCATTTAAAGTAGAGATCTCCAAAAGTTTGTACCAAATTCACAACCTTGCACCATTTCTTTAGAAAGCATCATAACCCAAAGAACAAATGAAATAAACGCCCCTTGGAGGTCCATTCTTTATTTACGTAAAACCGTAGTGATCTTGGGCATTGAGAGGAAATTACTACTAACTCCTAGTGAAAAAGTTCGTCAATGCTACTAGCGAAGACACCAGTAGTTCGAAAACATGACCTAAAAAGGCCTCGTCGGTAGTTGACTGTCACGCTCAAACCGACTTTGAAGCCGAGCTCAAAATTGCAGATACACTACGCCATTTGAGCCAACTTCCCAGAGAATTGAACAACGAGCGAGCGAAAGAACAGCACAAACGGCTCATTCTCGGAGTCCGTGGTGGACATCAACATCGCGGATTCTAGACGCGACGTTCGCCATAAGTCTCGAAATCGGAAATCAATCGCGCCATCCGAGAACGAATCACAAGCAAAGTTTTGCGCCCGAATCCGCTCAAGAACACAGAGCAGGAGAGGGAGGGAACCTGGAGAGGAGAGTGAGGATCAAGAAGGGCTTCTTGGAGACGACGGAGACGAACAAGGCGAGAGACGGCCCCAGCGCCACCAGCGTGTACCCGATTCCCGCCTCCACCGTCATCTCTCTCTCTCTCTCTCTCTCTCTCTCTACTTCAACTCCCAATTTTCAACGGACCAATTTATAGTATTATCGGAAATACATAGTGTGCGAAAATTCGCAATTTTCTTTAGTCAAGCTTTTGTTTTTTTCTGCGCCGAAATTTAATCGAGTTGATAAAACCATATACTTTTTGTAAATAAGTTTTTTTATCTAAATTTAATTGAGTTAATAAAATCGTTTGCTTTTTGTTATGCACTGGTTCTCTTACAAGCTTACCGCAACATTACTTTTTTGTACATCATGAAAAAAAAAGGAGATATGATTCGGATTTAGATCACCCGTTATTGGAACGTCCAATTTAAAGTGTATATGACGCCCATCGATATAGATATTGATGAAAAAGTCTGTGAATGATGATACATCTCTAAGTGTAATCCCATCTTTCGTGGGACTGATAAACTATATTAAGCATATATTGGAGAATCGAGCATTTGACATTGGACTTACAAATCAAATTTAAATCACTTCATTGACTATATATAAGTCGGTAGTAAATAAGATATATATATATATATATATATATATATATATATATATACGCACACTGTAATTCTGAAACTTTAATTCTCCTCAAGTCGTCTATCGGTACTCTTTATATTTAATTACAACTCTGAAGAGCTCACGCGGTCGATCAGCGGAGCGAGCACGAGAGGGAGGGAGAGAGAAAGAGAGAGAATGGCTTCTTCGTCGTCGGAGGGAGAGGATCGGAGAGCGTGGGTCCCGCTCAGCTCTCGGCCGGAATTCGCCGATGTGACGCCGTTGCCGCAGGACGACGGCCCGAGCCCCGTCGTCGCGATCGCCTATAGGAACGATTTCCGGGAGACCATGGACTACTTCCGATCCCTCTACAGCTCCCGCGAGCTCTCTCCTCGCTCCCTGCACCTCACCTCTCTCGCCATCTCCTTCAACCCTGCCAATTACACCGTACTGCTGCTGTTACTACTACTCTATATCTCTTTCGTATTACTTCTCCATGGCGATAGCGATTGGTCTCCCAAGTTTGCCTTTTAGCTTACTACGATTGCGATTTCCTTTTGTAGGTGTGGCATTTCAGGCGTCAAGTGCTGGAAGCGCTCGATGCTGACTTGAACGACGAGCTCGACTTTACTGAACGCGTGGCCAAGGGGAATGCCAAAAACTACCAGCTTTGGTAAGGGAAACTCGTTCTATATTACCTTGAATTGCCTTTTTTTTTTCTGCTCCGATCTCTTAAATACGCCTGCTGAAGGATTAAGCTCCGATCAAAAATGGTGTTGTTTTTGATCTGGAGTGCGTTCCTTCTCATGTCTAACTAGACTTGCAAGGCTTCTGGAGAATTTCAAGTTCAGGTTTAGTTCTTAGAATAATAGTTCGAGCGTGTTAGCGCATTCGTGGATTCAGTATGCCTGATTTGTCTCAAAGTAGCTTTGAAGTGGGGAATTTTTAAAAATTATGGGGCATCTTCAGTTACTTCTCATTCATATGCAGAGGATGTTTTGGACATTAGTTTTCTCATTACTCTCTGTTGACAAGTTGGAGCCTTTTTGGCTCTCATAACATTGCTCAATGCTAGCTCCAGACTGATGGATTTCATATAGGAAGAGGCAAAACTAATTCAAAACACGTGACCCGAAAATCTTTGAGCTCCATGCTTTGAGCTCTTTTTGGATGCAGGTTCACACTCCCCTAGTGCCTCCTTAATTTTTGTATTTTTTTTTTTTTTACAGATAAAGGGAAGAGCTCAATTACATATGCACAATATTCTCCTCCTTTAACAAGTTTGTTGATCTATGACGTCCACCTTAATGGACACTCATGATGATTAGTTCCTTTTAGTCCTTCCATTGAATATCTGTCGAAACACATATTTTGCATCATATTATAGTTCATTAAACATTCTGCTATACGCTTAGTCATTTGAACGTCAACTACATATTTACTTTCCATCATTAGTGCAAAAACTACTCCTAAATATGCAAACTTAGAGGGACAAATACCTAGATGATGACTTGAGTAGTGTTCAGGTTTCTAAGTTGTATAATGTCAGGGATTCTTTTGTCCTTCTTAACAAACAGTGCCTGCCAAATTTATGATGTTAATTTTGAGTTCTTAACCGAACTGATGATGTATTCTTTCAGTCAGCATTAATTCTATTGTCTTATTTTTACAGGCACCATCGGCGTTGGGTTGCTGAGAAGTTGGGATCTGATGCTGCATGCGGGGAACTTGAGTTCACAAGGAAGATATTCTGCCTAGATGCTAAAAACTATCATGCCTGGTCTCATAGGCAGGTCTGTATCTTTACCATCGTTCATCCCCTACATATGTGCATCATGATATATATGTCTTTGTGTGTGTGTAGTTTTTGATCGTTAACTCTCACTTCTCCTACGGTCTCGTCTTTATGGATGGTGGTCAAATAAAAGAGTGCACACCTCAACTGAGTTAATTATACCCAGCAATTTGATTGAACTAGGCTTGACCTGGTTTTGAACTGGTAAACTATCCAGCAAATGTTTGATGAGAACCACTTTGAGAACTATATACCCCCATTCTTAGGAAACTGGGCTCAAATCCCTATTCTCTGGAGAGTTGGTCAGAACTCTACCAGTGGACCATTTGCTTCCTTGTCATTTAGAAGTTATGATGTAGAATAGCGGAAACAGAGTTGATCCCGTCTTGCATATAGCATTGGTTTTTTTAAAACCATAGATGATATAACACGACCTATGAGTATCATATGGCTTACTACTGAAGTAGTAGTTGATCAGTTGAGCCAGTTGAACCAATATCACCCCCATAATGCATGTTTAGTCTGGTCCAAATGATAATATTGGCTGCAATCAGTGTTAAATTTTCCAAATTGTCAGAGTGAAGATATTGTTTGGTGCAGTGGGTTCTTCAAGCTTTAGGCGGTTGGGAGAATGAACTTGACTATTGTGCGCAGCTCCTTGAGGAAGACATATTCAACAATTCTGCTTGGAATCAGGTATGCTGAAACTTTTGAAGATGCAAATGTCTTGGAACGCATTCAGAAGAAAGTTGAGGTCTTAAACACACACTAAAGATTATGAATCTGTTAAGCTAACTCTGTGGATCGGCTTTGCAGAGGTATTTTGTCATCACAAAATCTCCTCTTCTTGGAGGTCTGAAAGCTATGAGAGATTCTGAAGTTGATTATGCTATTGAAGCTATCAGCACAAATCCAGACAACGAGAGCCCATGGAGATACCTCCGTGGCCTTTACAATGACGAAAATGATGGTTGGCTAAATGATGCTCGAGTGCCTTCTGCATGTCTTCGTGCTCTGAAAGCCAAAAGAAACTTCCAATTTGCTTTGAGCACACTGTTGGATCTGCTTTGCCTCGGCTTCAAACCTAACCAAGAAATAAGGGAGGCCATAACCTCTTTGAGGACTTCACATTCGGGTGAAGAAGGTTCAGACTCAGATCTGGCAAAATCGATTTGTTCTATCTTGGAACGTGAAGATCCAATGAGAGCCAATTATTGGACGTGGCGAAGCAGTAAGCTTCCTCAAGCACCTGAAGTCTGATAAATCCGATACAAACTGGCTTTTTGTCTAAGCTATTGGCTCATGTTTTGTAGTTGGTTCCGAATCTGCTTTTAGAAGGTGTTAGGAGGTGAGGATGCGTACTTAATTTATAGTAATTGCGAGTGCAGAGCTGTAACTCAAATCTGTATAGTTTCAAGCGGATTCGTACGAGCACCTGTGCATGACTAACATGGCAGCCACATATTAGGGGTTCGTATATTCAATTTCTACGTCATGTGTCAGATGGCTCTATGACATGAGGAGTCTTTCTTAACTTGAACTACTTGGTTGTTATGCAATCTGTTGATGTTAGGGGTGAGCAACTTGGCCCACCCAAACCGGGACCGCCCGGACTGGACCAGGACCGGTGGTCCGGTTCCTGGTTCTATAGAGGTCCGGTCCGGTTCCCGGTTCCTAAAATTGGGACCGGTGACCGGGCGGTCCGGTTTTCGGTTCCCGGTTTCTAGGACCGGACCGGACCGATCCTTTTTTTTAAAATTTTTTTTCCTAATTCGGTCCGTGAATCTCTTTCGGCTCCTTGGGTCTCTTATTTTTTTTTATTGGGAAGTCATTTTATATAGACATTAAAGTTCTATAACGTTATTAATTTCAACAATTAGAGAATAATTTTGGTTATATTTTTTTTTAGTCGGGTCCGGTCTGGTTCGGTCCAGTCCGGTCCATTTGTCGGTCCGGTCCGGTCCGGCTCCCGGGATGGTCGGTCCGGCTCCCGGTTCTGACAAATTGGGAACCAGGACCACCGATCCGGTTTCTGGTTCTTGAGGGGAACCGGATCGGACCGAGAACCGATCACTCCTAGTTGATGTAACCGGAGCATAATTTGATTGACGAAATTATTCTTGTCCCGCATCCGCGCATTTTTAGCTCATCAGTTATGGGTTTGTGCGCGACAGTCAATACTAGATTTACCAAATTTATGTTGCCATTTTCTAATCTGGAGGGAGTTGTTGCTGGAAAGCAACATTAACAGTTCCCTGCGAGCATTGGCTCAGCCAAAGTAAAAAGACAAATCAAATCGCGAGGGCGTGCATCCAACGGTAAAAATAGGAAGCAAGTGCAATACAAGTCCTTTAGAATTTCCCTCTTTGGCGTGTTGACGCCTTAAACATTGTATTAACACTTCAGAACCAAGAAATAACCATCTGAGAGAAACACCGCGTGATCCTGAAGAGGATATACATGCATAACAATGAAGTAGAGAAACATAGACGTAAAGGCTGTTACCACTCAATTAGTTTTTCCATTAAAAAGAAAATCCCGGACTGTACAAGCAATTCTTCCTATTCTTTTGTTTCCTCTTTTTTGGGGCTATTTTGGAAAAAGAGAGGGGAAAGGGAACAAGGAAAGGGTTTTAAGAGGAGAAATTTGCCTCATCCTCCGCAAATTTCAACAAATAACTCAAAATTGAGTGCTTGAGATTACCCTCGACTCCCTTTCTGATCTCGAATACTCCCTTTATAATCCTAGTGTAGAGCCTTTCCAGCTGAGGAATGGCATAGTTATCTGTCCGCTCGATGAAGAGCTGCTTGACAGATGCCACTTGATCTGAAACAGCAGAATCCAACATCAATGCGTCGTTCGATCTACCACAGTCATCTCTGTATTCAGGAGCTGCTTCAGGAGGTTCTGCAGTGCTGGCATCAGCAGGAGAGGGTTCAGGACTCTCAGGAGCCACATCATTTGCCTCCAGATCATGGGACAGACCTGAATCTGGGTTCCTTGACTTTTCTTCCTCTGGGGATACAGAAACGTATCATGCACGATGGTTTCCATCTTTCTAGACAAATAATAGGCTTAGCTTAAATATGAAGAAGCCTACAGAAAAGAACATGTTCGATCTCCCAGCCATTTCACCTCATGTAAAGGGCATAGTAAGTGGAGAGTAGATACTTCAAAAGACCAGATGCCATTAGGGAGTGCACGAGGGAGCAGGACTAATAGGAGAGACTTGGTATCTTGATCGTATTGATGCAAACACAATAGCATCTGTAAGGAGTTGCTACGAAGTGTGCATCCAATATGCAGTTTTCGTTTTCCGCACACGTCAAACAACAAGCTTAACTCGGAAAAATTGCACTTTTGAGATGTTTCTGCATCCATGTCCAACTATTTTATTTACATTAACGAAAAATTAGTACTCTGTTCAATGTCCTAAAGGAGCCCCTTATAGTAATATATATTCAGCACTGCCCCTTATGCTAACTAGGAAAAACTCTACCGTTCGTCCATGTGCTATCACACTTCTTCCATATTAAGGCTGTGTTCCCTTAATTAATCTAATCAAATCCTTCCACTTTCACAAAATTTTAATTAAGTCCAACCAACACCACCCGACCAAATCTAACTAACATTTCATAGTGTGATGTTAGAGGGATGTGACAAGAAAATTTGTGAAAGTTGAAGGACTTGGTTAGACATATGAAAAGGACAGGAATTTGATTAGAAAAAGCATGGAAGTACTAAGTTGAATTTTCCCTAAGATCTTTATGCCTTTGAAAATAAATTTACAAAGAAATTGCTCATGCACTTGATTAGAAAAAGCATGAAAGTACTAAGTTGACTTTTCCCTAAGATCTTTATGGCTTTGAAAATAAATTTACAGAGAAATTGCTCATGCGGCAAATTGAATAACATAAGATTGCTAAGTAAATCTTGCAAGAACTAGTGGCTACATCAATATAATTTTTCTAGCAAAAGTTTCGTTAAAACATTTCAGAATAGATGTGCAAGAAAGTGATTGTACCTGCATGTTGGCCATCGAGGTTCTTCTTCGGTCGTTTCAGCGCCACATAGCTTTGGTCTAAATTTAAGTCTGGCTGGACATTCCGAAGTCGAGCACTTGCTCTAGTAACTGTTCCAAGATGCACAACAGGGGTCGAAGCAAAGGTTGACCCAGCTAAATCATCTGGCAAGTTGATTGGCCCCCCTTGAGCCGCAATCTTGTCACAGAATGTAACCAGAGCAGGATCCATCTGTGACAACATTCCATGCACCTGAAAGGGGAAAAAAGGGTTTAAATTATTTCCATGTACAGCAACCTCAATGTCCCAGAAAAAGTGGAGGAGGAGAAATTACATACCGCATCACGAAGCTCGTGAGCTCTGCTAACAATTCTCGCACCATTGTAGTCATCTCCATTATAAGCCTGCAAGCAAAATATCAAGAGGAAAAAGCTTATAACAAGGAAACTTTGAAACGTCTCAAAGCCTAGTCAGCATAAATCATCACAATTTTGAATGGTTTTTCTACCACTAAGACATATAATATCCAAGCCAAATGAAGCAACATTCTAGTGCCAATATGCTGAAAATGAGGAGGGCACTCCTACAATGTCAGCCAACTGTTAAAAAATGCAGATAAACTAAATACTGCCATTTTATCATAACATCAATTAAAAAAAAAATTCAGATCCCTCATGTAAGAGGAAAAATTTGCAGTCTGACTTGAACCCATTAACTAGTTGATGACTGGTGCACCTAAAGACATCATTGTGTAGAATCTCTAATAAACGCAAACTCCAAGAAAAGAGAGATCAGAAATATGTGTAACACATGCGCAATCATCATTTATTACAGTATATATTAGAGGAGAGTGCAACACCGGTCAATAATATCAAAGACAACATTAATGATCAAGTAGAGATTGCCAATTAGATCAATTTAAGTTTGCAGGGTCACAAGGAGGTAGCACCAACAGTCAAAAATTCACAAATTCATACGACAATCAAATGACATAAGCCGCCTTTGAAATGAGCAAAGCAAAATTCTTTCAATTTTGTCAGAGCATCTAATCTTATCATAAATCAAGCACAAGCTCATTCTCTTTCGTCTTCTCTCTAAGTTCTATGATTTGGTAGCAAGCAGGCAAAGCTAATCAGTAAGGTGGTAAATATAGAAATTAAGGTGAAATTATGATTCTTTATTAGCACATGTTTGTATCTCTCTCAGTCTTATCATATATGCACACCACAATATGTCCTCTTTAGACACTTATGGAAGATAGCAACAAAATCAAATATCTCCATCCTATGCAGTTTGCTATCCGAAAATTACCCAGGGAAATGCTTAGGAATTGATACAAGGACGAGAACATTCTGAGAGATAAATATCAAGAGACATACTTTTGCATTAGTAACAATTAGGTCCATATCCTGCAGGAATGCTAAACATGTAATGTACTGTCCAGAGTCAACACGCTGCAGTAAAGTGGATACGTCCATTGGGTTCTGAATGATTGAGCGATAGTTTGGAGCATCTTCATCTGTCACTGGATAATGAAAGACACTAAATCTTTTGTCACACAGAATCCTGCAATCCACCACACATCAATGTCAGGGAAATTAGAGATCTCTTCTGTGAATTGTCTGTTGCTTAAAACCACTAGCTCCTTCACTTCCAGAACATAATTTACATCTTACTAAAAAATGCCCACTATCCAGGACTTTCATTTTATTGCCCACAGCCACCATAAGCATGAATTCGCGTTGATCAACAAAATAAACCCCATGGTTCCACTCCAGATAATCCATCAATCAGCCCAACATTCTCCAGGAAGAACTTACCCCAAAGGAAAAAATAAATTGTGGCGTTAAGCCTCAGATCAGGATACCTGTTGCAAACATCTCTAAGGCACATGCGCAGTCGTCGAAGTGCATGCTGCTCAGCCTCAAACTTAGCTTTCAGTTCAGAGGCCTTTGGGCCAGTCGCTACTTTAGGTGCCTTGGGAAGATCGGAAGAGACACAGATCTTGGGTATTCTTTTGTGATAACATCAGAAGAGACTGACAAGGCAGCTTCAATTAAATGTCAAAAAAGGAATCTCTATCTTCAACGGATGGTCTCTCCACTTGATAGCTGATAAAACAAAATTAAAAATATAACTCTATCTTACAGCCATGCATATAAACAAACGACTTGCCTATATGCACAGGTGATCTCGTACAAACTAACTCGATGTATCATAACTATTGCCCGGCTATAAGCAACACATACATGGTACGCAGAGGGAAAATTGAAGTGACATCCTTATCAAGCTGGTCAGGTGCTTCTAGTGATACTCCAAGCAACAATACAGGCAAGTCTGATGGCAATTCCTCCAGGAGAGTCAGTAGGACAGCCCTCAACTGATCATGTGCCTGCAAAAATTAACAGATCAAAATCATTGGCAGAAGAACATAAACCAAAAATGCTGTATCTAGTATACACAAACAAACAATTCACATTGAATCTCGAGAAGGGTGTCAGTTGTTACATCAAGGTACAAGCTATAGATGCATATGCACTCACCGTTTCCCACCAAAGATGGAATTGAGGTAAAATAGAGTATTGATGGGGTAGTTCTCCTGGCTTCACCGAATATATGAACCAATGCTTCTTCAGTGTCTTTGCGCTAGGATCTGAAAGAAGAGACGGAAGTCCAAGGGAATGTACAGGGAACTTCTCCAGTTCATGCAATATAGCAGGCCCGAGATGATCCTGTCAGACTAAAGCAGTAAGTTTACTTAGTCTAATACTCACAGAAACAAACTATTCAAATCAAGTGGTTCCAAGCAAATTACCAGCCCAACACCTTCATTACCACACAGCAGTAGCCGAGGTCTATACACTAAAGGGATTGCAGAACCATATGATAGCATAGAAAGCTTGATTAAATCAGACGAAAACTGCTAGAGGAGGAAAAATATCAGAGATGCAGGCCATGGCTTTCTGCAGGTGTCTCTTTAGGCATGGTGCAACAGCTGAGGACAATGGTCTAGACTGCACTATGGAGCCTCTATGGGCAGCGGGTGTAATTGTCGACATGGCTTCAATAAAGTGATCTTTTTCAACCTTGACAGAATCAACATCTATCAAAAATTTATCATCACTGGTGTAACTTGAGGATATCTTTCACGGAAGGCACGTATGGCAGCTTCAGTGCACAAAGCCTTCAAGTCCGCACCGCAATATCCAACACAACTAGCCGCAAGTTCCTGCCTCAGCTCCTCTGATGGAGGCTTCTTCCACTTGCGAGTGTGTATGTCTAATATTTCTGCAGCGTGCCTCGCAACCCGGCAGAGGAAAGTTAAATTCACGATCAAATCGTCCAGGCCGTCGAAGAGCCCCGTCAATGGCATCAATCCTGTTGGTAGCTCCAATCAGAACAACTTGCCCACGAGAATCAAGGCCATCCATCAAGGCAAGCAAAGTCGACACAATGGAATTGTGAATTTGTTCTTGCTTGCTAGACCGTACAGGTGCAAGAACATCTATTTCATCAAAGAATATAATGGAAGGTTGATTCCGTTGCGCTTCCTCAAAAAGCAGCTTTAACTGTCTCTCAGCCTCACCAACCCACTTGCTAAGCACATCAGCACCCTTCCGCATATAAAAGCTGACTTTCTGACCAGCTCTTGAAGCAGCACAAGCTAATGCCCTTGCAATAAGCGTTTTCCCTGTGCCAGGTGGACCACACAACAACACTCCTCTGGGTGGAGTTATGTGATAACTTGCAAAGAAATCAGGATATAGTAAGGGAAAGAAGACCATTTCCTTCAGAGCATCATATATTCAGAGAGGCACCAATATCATCAAAACTCACACTATCATCAACCTGTAAAGGCTGTATATCTGCCCCACCCTTAGAACTAGGGCCAGCAGTTTGATCCCACTAGTCAAGGCAGCAAGGGCATCACCCTGATGACCCCAACCAGATGCAGCAACATTCAATCCCCAGGCTGTTGTGCCATGCATATCTAGTCCCCCAAAGAGCCAAGGAGCTCCTGAGCGGTTTCCACCTCTTCCCCAGGAATTGCGGGTCCTTGATCTAGCTCATCTACAAGAAGTGAATCGTCGGAATCTTCGGCCCTTCCAATACGGTGCCGTTTATGAACCCGAGAGGTGCCCTTTCTAACATCTCTACTGACCTTATTTCCCATTCCTTGATGCAATATTCTTCTTGGAGATCTTGGTCTTTGCTTCCCAGTATCCATAGAAAGTCTTCGCACTTCCGTACGGTTACGAAGATCATACCTTCTCCGACCCTCCTGTTCATCTTCAACCTCGTCATCATCAGCATCCTCTTCTCCATCATCTTCACCATCACCTTCACCCCTGCAATCACCCTCATCCTCCCCATCCCCCTCATCCTCATTCTCAGCGTCATCTCCATTTCCATTTTCAGCTCCATCTTGGTCAGCCTTCTCATCAGATGTACCCTGTTCTTCATCATCTGAATGCATATTATTTTCTCCTCCAAAAAGGGGATTTGAAGGGGGGCCGCAGGGGGGGGAGGGGGGGGGGGGGAGGGGGGGGGGGGGGGGGCGTGGGGGGGGGGCGGGGGGAGGTGGAGAGGGGGGGGCGGGGGGGGGGGGGGGGGGGGAGGAGGGATAGGGTGGGGGGGTTGGGTGGGGGGGGGGAGAGGGGGAGCGGGGAGGGAGAGAGTGGGGGGGTGGTGGGGGTGGGAGGGGGTAGGGGGGGGGGGGGAGGGGGGGAGGAGTGGGGAGGTGGCGGGGTGGGGGGGGTGGGGGGGGAGGGGGGTGGGGGGGGGGGGGCGAGGGCGGGGGGGGGGGGTGTGGGGGGGGTGTGGTGGAAGGGGGGAGGGAGGGACTGGGGGGGGGGGGTGATGAGGGAGGAGGGTGGCGGGGGGGGAGGGGGGGGGGGGGGGTGGGGGGGAGGGGTGGGGGAGGGGGGGGGAAAGGGAGGGGGAGGGGGGCGGCGGGGGGGGGGGGGGGGGGAGGAGAAGGGGGGGGGAGGGGGGGTGGGAGGGGAGGGGGGGGGGAGGGGGGGTGGGGGGGGGGAGGGGGGGAGGGGGGGGGAGGGGGGGGGGTGGGGGAGGGAGGGGAGGGGGGTGTGGGGGGGGGAGGCGGGGGGGGGGGGGAGGGTGGGAGGAGGGGGGAGGGGGCGTAGGGGGGGGGGGGGGGGGAGGGGGGGAGGGGGGGGGGGGGTGGGGGGAAGGGGGGTGGTGGGAGTGGGGGGGGGGGCGGAGGGGGGGGAGAGAGGGGGGGGGGGGGAAAGAAGTGGGGGGGGGGGGCGGGGGGGAGGGGGGGAGGGGGGGGGGGAAGGAAGGGGGAGGTGGGGGGGGAGGGGGGGGGAAGATGGGGGGGGGGTGTGCGGGGGGGGGGGGGGCGGGGGATGTGGGGGGGGGCGGCGGGTGGGGGGGGGGGGGGGCGGGGGGGGGGGAGGGGGGGAGGGGGGGGGGGGGGGTGGTGTTGTTGGTTGGAGGGGGGGGGGAGGGGGAGGGGGCGGGTGAGGGGGGGGGGGGGAGGGGAGAGGGGGGTGGGGGGGGGGGGGGGGGGCGGGTGGGGGAGGGGGGGGGAGGGGGGAGGGGGGTGGGGGGGAGTGGGGGGGGGGGGGGGGGGGGGGGGGGGGAGGAGGGGGGTGGGGAGGAGGGGGGCGGGGGGGGGGGGGGGGTAGGGGGGGGAGGGAGGGGGGGAGGGGGGGTTGGGGGGGGGGGGGAGGGGGGGGGGGGGAGAGAGGAGGGGGGGGGGGGAGGGAGGGGGATGGGTGGCGGGGGGGAGGAGGGAGGGGGGGGGGGGGGGGGGGAGGGAGGGGG
>JAGVVM010011795.1:0-11245 GCA_019149425.1 Psidium friedrichsthalianum
GTCCCTAAAACTTTTTACATTAGTATCATTCAGTCAATCTAGCCAAATTTGACCAGAAATTCACTGACATAGACGCTGGTTGTCTTGTATGACGCGGTTGGCACTAATATAGACATTTTTTAAAATTTTTTTATAATTAAATAAATTCTTTTATTATTATTTTTACGTTCTTTTTTTTTCTCTCCTTTGGTTGGCGAGGGTCACAGTAACCCTTGCCCGCCAGCGAGCAAAGGGAACAGCTAACCCATCGCTGATCGTTGGCGAGGGCCGCGGTCCCTAGATTGAGGCCCTCACCTAGTGGCTGATAAAGGTTGCCGGAGACTCTCGCCAGCCAAAGTGAAAGAAAAGAAAGAATGAAATAAAAGGAAAAAAAATTTAAAATTTTTTTTTAATAATTATTAAAAAATATCCATGTCAGTGCTAGCCCCACCACATAAAACATTTGACATCCACGTTAGTGATTTTCAGCCAAAATTGACTAGATTGACTGAATTAATACCAATGCAAAAAGGTTTAGGACTAAATTGGTACAATTAAAAAATTTAGGACTAAATTGGTATCGATGCCATAGATTTAGGGACTTGTTTGATACTTTTCCCATCATCCATCCCTTAGCACGCACACTTGCACAAGTACAAGTCAAGAGAACAAGTGTTTTGTATGCCAACATTTTCACTAATCAAGCTTATAGAGCTTTATAGCATTTGAAAATGCGCAAGTATTCTTGTCGCTTTTATGTCTTCCCCGATTTTCATTTGCCTTAGGACATGATCACTTCCTATTTCGTCAAAAGCGTTTTGGTCGACGAAAGACCTCTCATTAAACCGTCCAGACTTTGGTTTTTAGAGTTGAATTGGGTTTCCGTGCCCATTCGAATAGGAAAATTGTAGGAATGGCTACTCTAGGAACAAAATTGGATGATGAAATAAAGGGTTAATACTACAAAAGCCCCAAACTAGTACACATGTGATAAATTTATTCCAACTAATTTTTTAATCAAAAAACCCTAAAACTGGTACATTTGTGATAAATTTACCCTTTATTAATTTCCGTTAAATTAGATTGATAGCACGAAAAACCCCAAATTGAAACATCCGTCAATTGCCACGTGTCGTCCAACTAGGCAATTTGACAGTTAAATTCAAAGGAAACTAATGGATGATAAATTTGTCACATATGTACTAGTTGGAGTGTCGAAAAAAATAGTTTGAGGTAAATTTATTATAAATGTACCGGTTTGGAGTTTTTCGTGGTACTGATTGTAAAATAAATGATAAAGAATTGATAAAATAAATTGCTGAATAAATTGATGAGTGTTATTGACCGCGGATCCCTACAAATGAAGTTCTCTGGCTATTTATAGCCAAATACAAGTGGTAACCGACATTGGCTTTTGTTATTCTGAATCCTAACGCCCCCAAGATCCTGGGAACTGATTCTCTGGAACTTTAGGGCGTAATCTGATAACCGCTCTAATCTGTACAGAGGTTTGGCTTCAACGATAACTCTTCTTCATCCTTCATGTTGACATCGTAGAAGCAACATTCCTTTAGTTGAACTCTTACTTTCATGCCCTGGCCCCTATCGAAAACAGCTGCCTTATTTGGCTGCCGATTCCAGCCAATGGCTAAAAGTGACTTGCCGACAGAACCTCATGTGCTTCGCTGGTCTATCGCGACAGTAGTGCCGTGTTTCAACATCATCTTCATATGATGATACGATTGTGCTGCAAGAACTATACTGAAGGTGCTCAATTTCCTTGAGACATTTGTCTTGAATACCGTTTTCTCTTCGTTCCAAATTGACACATCCTTTCGGATGCAGCTTCTCTCCACCTTCCACGAGTGATTATCCGGAAAGAAAATGAAACGGACTACAAAAAGAAATGAAAAAGGACGGCTGCACTGTATGTTGATCAGGTGACAGGAACATTAAGGTGGCTAAACAGAAGGTTAAACTGAAGATTTTGTGTTCTCCCTTAGTAGCAAGCGATCCCTGGCCACAGTGACGACCAGCGAGCTCAGGCTAAGCCTCACCGACATGAGTGAAGTGTCGACGTTGCCGAATTTGGCTCTGCATCAAGCGAGCAAGGTTTGCCTCGCTGATCTAGATCGGGGCAAGACCAAGCCTCGCCTTTGGTTGGTTGCCAACCGTCGCCGTGGTTGTCACTGGCTGATGAAGAAATTAAAGAAGAAAGAAGAAAAGAAAAGAAGAGAAAAGAAATTAAAGAAAGTAATTAAAAAATAAAATATTTAAAATTTAATTTTCTATTTCAAAAATAATTAAAAATCAAGTTATTTAATAATTTATTTTCTAGGAAAATCGATTTCTTGCCAAACGACGGAAATCATTTTCCAATTCACCTTTAAAGTCTAAGCCAAACACAAGAAAATATGATCATTTTCCTAAAAAATTACTTTTCAGAAGACATTTTCCACAAACATCATATTTTCCACAAAACAAATGGAGCCTATAGTTCGTCATAAATTAACCATTCAAATTCAGCGGTTCGACTATGTCAAGTAATTAACAAACTATGGATTAACGATAAGATTATCAAGCTTGATAAGTAAAAAGACCTGAGAATTAGTTAAAAATTCAAAATGCCGCTATTTTTTTTTTTTGTTTCTTGTTCAATTAGAAAATAAAGGGCGCGTGGGTTCGATGAAACCAGATATATAACTGTCCATTACGTACGAAAAAAATCCAAGGAAGATTGATATGTTAATAAGAGATAAAGAGAGGGAATAGAAAAATGAAAGTTGACAAGAAATGAATTTGCATCTCTAAGAATTCGAATTCAGCATAAAGCCTTCTTGAAAAGTACATGTTCAAGCCCTTAATCATGCTACAACCTGCTCTATTAACAGTCGAAATCCAATTAAGACTAGACGCCTCGTGGCATGACATATGCTTACGCAGCTCAATGCTCTAGCATCGTGGATGAGGTTAGAACCGCGCTTTGGGCCGGCCTAGCAAGCAATTCTCTTCCTGGACACGAAACTGCTCTCATAGGCCTGAAAGAACCCTACAGACAAACATAAAATAAAGTAGCTGAGCAAGCAGGACAAAGAATTTTCTGCATATTTTACTAAGAAGCTGGGTGTTTAATTAATCAATTGGTTAATTAAAGAGGGGTCGGTGACGCTTCTACGTGACTGATTACCTCCCGAAGGGACGCCGCTGTGCACTCAATTATGACTCCCATCATCGTCGTCCCCAAAAGTAGGACACTCCATGGTTGGGGAAGCAACAGCAACAGCAGCATCCTCTGTTCCCGCTGTGCAAATCTGCAGATTGTTATTTGCTGCGGACTTTAATTCTCCGTTAAATTATTTTTTTTTTTCCCGTTAGCATGTGTCCTGCACCTGCTCCTGACTTTGAAAAGGCAAATGTATATTCTAAAAGTGCTTTAGAATTTGATAAATATAACCACGTTTACGCTAAACAAGATATTCCGATAAATATATATCTATAGGAAATGACATCGACAGCGAAAATTTAAAATGATGGAAATTTGGGTATTCGTTGTTGCGTATTTGAAGCGTTAATTAACGCAAGAGGATGATTGATTAGCAAATAAATCTTATTGTGCTTACGTGTTCATCTCACAAAAAGAAATGATAGCTCGAAACTTTGAATAATAATTTTAAATCATGCTTTATTAACTCACTTCTTGTGTTAATAAAGCATTTAGAAGCACCTACTGAGTATCAAATTTCTAAAACGATAATGACCTTTTTGTTATTAAGTCATATTTCCTTCCTATTTTATTGTGTTTATCTTTCTTAAAGCGACTTATTATTGCTATTAATATATTATTAAATTAGAACAAATTTTTTTGGTAGTGTCATAGATACTTCTTCTTATTTTATTAGTATTTTATTCAACTCAAAAGAGAGATCTCCTTAAATATGAGATGGAAGATATTCTTTTAATCCTTAGAAGTTAAGGGCACGCATGGCAATACTCTTACTTTAGAAATCAATTTCTATTTACAAGTTGAATTTTTCACTTTTGCTTTTGAATAAAAGTTGATTTTTCTATTTCTGAATAGAAGTATTTTTTTTTTTTACTTTTTCAAATGGCTTTAGCAACAACTTTAAAAAAAAATGCTCCAGAAGTAGAAAAATAAAATTGCGTAACCAAACAAATTTCTACTTCAAAATTACTTCTAGAGTACAAATTTGACCCCAAAAATGTTGTCATGCGCGCTCCAAGATCCACCCATGCACTTCGCCCCCTTTGTGCACCTCCTTATCCTTTCGAATCGTGATCCCTTGTCTTAAGATAAATTCGTCATCGTCCGATTTTCAACGTTTTTTTCATTTTATCTATTCTTTTGTTCCATGTGTTGAGGTGGATATTTATCTAAGTGATTTGCATGTAAAATAGTTTCAAGAACTTGATTGCAAAAGACAATTATCGACGTACCTGGGAATCTTCCATCCTTTTTCTCGTTTTGGCTACTCCACCCCCTTCTTATCTGTCACGTGGGCTGCAGTGCTCCTGCTAGATGTACCGATGGAGGATAGCTTGGAGCCAGCTGATTGGCTGAGCGGGATTAGATAATTGCGAAAACAATCCCAGCAAGGCCTATCCAATAAGTAGCAAAAGTTGGCCATTGAACAGCCTTCTCTCTCCCCAAGTCCCTTAGGGTTTCTCTCAAGAAAAAAGAAAAAAAAAAATTGGCACCCACTAGAGTGTGCCTAGTCCAAGTTAGTCCGGTAGTCTCGATCTTCAAATTTTCAAGACCATGGACCAGACCATATTGAGACCGGAGGTCCAACTCGATTCCAATTTGATCCTAATAGGATTGCTAACACCAGTCGCTTATAGAAATCTAATCCTTGGAATACACGCATTGCCGATGAGTCTGATGACCCATGATTAATTATGCTAATGAAAAACTCTTCTTTTAGACAAACTGTAATATCGAAGCACAAGGAGATACCTCCATTAAAACTAGCCATTTTAATGATATTCAAGCTTGAGAGGGATTTAGACCAAAAAAAAAAAGTTGAGAGGAGAGGAAGTGCCGTATTAGGACCACATGATCACGAGTTCTCAGTTGAGAAAAATTTGTGGATAATCAAAGTAGAGAGACTAAGAGATTGATCACCTGAGGTTTTTACCCTAGATCGAAGCAATTGAGTGAGGATGGAGAGAAGGAGAGGAAGCGACAAGAGGAGCGACAAGTCAACAATGCTAGTCACTGTGAGACATAAGATGAGCGACGATGCGAACGAGCAAGAAGCGGGATTGCAAGAGGAGCGAGCAAAGAGGTGAAGGTGAGACGTAAGTGAAGAGGCGAAGGCAAGACACAAGTGGAGACCTAGAGGAGAGGACTCAAAGAAGTGAGTGTTGTAAGGATTTTGGGGAAATTACAAATTAGATTAATTAGTTCAATAGTTAATTGGTTTATTTTTTTTTTACCATTGTACTATTTTGTTTGAAGTCAAACATTTCTTATTTTTTTATATACAATTATATATATTGGGCAGTTTCAATTTGGGCCCATAGTAGAGGGGCTTGGATCGGATCACTCCGTCACCAGCCTCATTTATTGGAACCATGGAGGCAGACTGCCCCTTTGAGGACTGAATCAACCCGGGCAGTCCAGTTCGGTCCAATTTGCACACCTCTAGCACCCACAACATTGCTCCCTCCCTTTCTACCTTTCCATTTTACATTCCTTCTTTCTATTTTTTTTCTATTTTTTCTTATTTTCCTCTCGTTTGAGAGCTTTTCCTTTCGATTTAGTCTAGATTTGGAAGCTTGCTCTACCATTTTGGAGATTTCCATCTTAATCTAGTCTAGATTTGGGACTTTTGCTTGTCATGATTTTTGGGGATTTCGCTTTTCTCAAGTTTCGTTGGTGAACAAGTTCAATTTTGAAGAAGATCATAGAAGCTTTGTGAGGGTTTGGCTTCCCCTCGGTGTCAGATCATGTTCGTTCAACTATTTTATTCTGTTTAGTGATAGTGTTGGGGACACTAAATATAGGTGCATGCCGCCGAAAGGCAAAAATCGTACCCATTAAATGGAGATTTCCATGTGGGCGCACATTACTGAAGACGGATTTGGAAGTCATAGGTGTGCTCTTTGAGCGTATGACTATAACTTGTTCTGATGATCTCTCTTGTTATTTGTAGCTTATTATTGTTTTGAATTATCTTGGGATTTGTCTTAGTTATAAAAGTGTGCTCTTTGAACCTAAGATATTTCTCTCTTGTATTTCGTAAGGAGTGAATGGAATATTTTTTGACAAAAAAAAAATAGAACAAATGATTTTGAAACAAAAATAAAAAAATCGGTATGAATGTCTGGCAATGCACCATTTTGCCCGTTCGCTACCAAACTGTATCAACTGGCGTACAAAAAAAGATTGATCTGTTCATATAAAGGCATTCATATCTTTTCTTTTTTTTTTTTGCAAGCAACTATTTTTTCATTGCATTTGAAAGAAAGTGGTGTCACTTCGATATAAATCCAAACAAATAAAATACATGCTAATCCCAAAGAAAATCACACTTGGTAGCATCATCTGCATAAGACCTCGTTCATAACAGGGGATCCATTAGAAGATTCAACGTCAAAGTAATATTTTTTCCAATTACTAATTCTTGTATCACATCATGATGAGCACACAGCCAAGATGTCTTGCCAAAAGGAGATGTACGCTAGGTTCAATTTCTCAGCATTATCACCGTATGCGATAATAACACATCACCAAGTTTAAATGATACAATATACATTGTAAATCCAGATCTATTTCTAAATCGGAGTACAGAAATACCCAAAATAAATTTAACTCTAGATTGGGAGAGAAGAATTGCAAAACAGATACCAATTCTCATAAAAATTAAACTTCATATATAGCCAATTCTTGAAGTGCACGTAGAAAAATTGCGTTTAACTATATAGCAGTAAACAGCGTAGTCTCGGAGTAAATGAGGCAACATGAGCTTTTGAGCTCCACTAAACAAACTCTGCACTTGAAGAAAATTGATGGGATCATAATTGGAACCAAGAACTTAAAGAAGACGAGCATATAGAGAATCTCGAAAACGAAAGGAAGAATGAGAGAGAAAATGGGAGGTTCCTCTCTCCCCCTCAGAAAAAACCCTACACGACAGAATGGAGTTGGTGTGAGTGCCTTTTTTGGGGAGGAAAGAAAACCTTAAGGTTGAGGAGGTTTCAAAGGTTGATGAAGCTGCACTCGCTCTGTAACTAGTTTTGGAAGGGATGAAATGAAGCATGTTAGAAAAGAACAAAAAATCGACCAACCTATTTGTGGTGCATTTACGTCAGTTTGTTCAAGGGATTTTGCGCCTTTAAAGTCTCTTGGAGAAAATATTGAGTAATTGGCAAGCCTTTTCAAGGGACATTTAATCAAATGCCAATCTTGAACAAGCCGAAAGCCCGAATATTGAGCTTATTAGCGTTTTCGAAACTATCGAAAGTCCCATTCATGAAAATTAGTCGGATTATCTACATTTGTCCTCAAAAACTACTAAAAATCCATATTTACCCCTTTTTAAAGTGAAACCTCAACCAAAAAAAAAAGTGAAACATTGATGTTGTTCACAGAATATCCTAGTGTTCAGTGTGCTCATAAGATTAAACGAGAGATTTTTTACCCCTACATTGTTGCTGAATCAGTTCTTCTTTAGGGTGGCTGGAAGGACCGACGAAGGTCTGGCGAGGGAAGATATGGCCATGCAGGGCCCCCTAGGCTCGCGCGACCCCAGGTCGAGTAAATTATGGTTACATGAGAAACAGCACTACATCTAGTGCATTGTAAGCTCGATAGTTTTCCTAAAGTGGTCGTGGTGTGTTCGGGGCACTTGCCGATAAATTCCTTAGCACTTATTTTTCTCTATATCATAGATACTTACAAAAAATTCAAAACGAATACGAGATAAAATTAAAAAGAGCTCACAGCGCCTAATCGTGGACTCGAGTGCATGGTACCACATACTCCCTGGAAATACAGCTCTCGGGTGGCTGGGGCTCGTTCGGCGACCGCTGGCCCCTTCGAAGAGGGAAATGCGGCAGAGCCCTCTCCCCATCTCCCAAGGATGCCCCACCTCACCACCATCCTCCTCCTCCTCCATCCTCTACTCTCTCTCCTCCCCTTCCCCGACGCCCTCCGCCATGTCCGCTCCTCCGTCGCCTGACTCTCCCTCGGAATCGCGGCCCTCGCCGACTCTCCGTCCTCTCAATCCTCTTCCGATTCGACGCACCCAGGTCGTCGTACACTAGAGAACGCGGCAAGAACTCAAGCTCGTCAACGCTCTGGTCCTTCATTACCCCTGTCTCCCTCTCTCTCTGGCTCTCTGTCTTTTTCTCTTTTTTTTTCCGTCATTTTCGACTCTGCATTGCGGTTCCTGTGCTTCGTTTTCAGTTTGTTTTTCGTTTGCCGATGAGCACTTCGGTCTGCAGATTGCATATGTTCCGCCTGGTTTGTATTGTTGGCGCTTCCGATTTTGAATGAGCTTCTTTGTTGTTTGAAGTATGTGCGGAGTGTCGCCTCTCAGATGAATTTTGAATAGGTGCTGGATGAAATGAGGATGTGAATGGCGGTTCCGTGGTTCACGGTTTTCTTTGCTTTTGCGCCTGTGGTAGTGACATCGATTTCGCTTTTACCGTCGGAATCTTTTGCATTCTCGAAGGTTTTGTCTGTTATGTAGTGGTTAGTTCAACGAAGTGTGTGAAATATCAGGCGCCGGATGTCTTTTTTTTGTTTCCCGATATTTTCACTTTCTTTGTCTAACTTGTAAAACAATACATTCTTTTTATGTTCAACTTGTGCGTTGCTGATTTTTTTTTTTTATCCAAAGTAGTAGTATTCATGGTGGCTTCCCAGTAATTCTTTCCTTACTGAGTTCGCTTTTAACATTACACACACTAAGGGACTGATCACAATGTCCCATGGAACAGTTGTTGGCATGGCGAAGGCCTTGGTCAGTTTGTGGTTGGGGGGAGTTTTTTGAGGCATGACGGGCTAGCTAAGGATAGGCTCATAGTTTTGGTGGCATTTGGTACATTCTAGAGGAAAAATTAACACCCTTCTAGAGACTTTGCTACAATGGGATATGGCGTGTTTACTGGTTCCCAAAAAAGATACAGTTAACTTGGCCTAGACAGAGTTGTCCTACAAAAAGATGCACATCCACAGTAACTTTTAAATGTTCTTATACGCTTAGTTCATATGATATTTACATCCAAACATATTCTAAGTTCGTACTCTTCGTCTATCGCTTACCTCACTATTTGTAATCTTCCCTTGGCATAGCCATTTCCTGCTATTCGAGCTTCTGTCTCGCAAACTAATTAGTTTGAGCAAGGATACTTCCATTATCATTGTGCTTAGGGTAGTTTTTGTCACCTTGTCATCTAGATAAGAAGCTGTAGTTTTCACTCCTGGCACGATTCTGCTTTTTCACTTCTCTATTCCAACTTTATTTGCACATGAAACCCTTCCGACAAGGATGTCTACTCTTCCATGCTATTCCTATCGGACATCGATGACTGCCAGTCGAGTTTCTATAGTTTTTTCAATTTGGCTGTTACATTCTTACCCACCGCTCTTCGATTTCCCCCGCGTGCATCTTACTCTGTTTTATTGCTTAATATGTTATTTGGTGTCCCGGAAGGAGGAGGCGAAGACCTAAGGAATGGGGTGATATAGGATGTTATATTTGTTGTGTTTCCCCATTTCAATATTTAGATGGTATTTTCACATTGTTGAACGGACAAGCAATGGCATCAGTTTTGTCCTTGGAGCTCTCGCTCTTATTGGCATAGACACAAGAGGGCCTGATATGGATAGGCTCCTTCACTTCAATTTTGGCTGGTTAGTACTCAATTTCCTATTAGGCTTTATGGGATGTCATGAACCTATTTTTTTCTACAGTGATTCCATCAAATCACAAATGTTCCTCACTTAGTCTTTTCTATTGGGGTTTTTTTTTTTTTTTTGGGGGTGGGGGAAGGGGGGGGGGGGGTGGGTTTGGTCTGAGAATAACAGTAGTTCTTTACAGCAGACTTCTGACTGTCTAGCCTGTTCCATGGAGTCATTGCTTTTTGGACTTGTATGGTGGGGAGAAGTTCATGCAGTGGCCCTTTATCTGTTATTTCTTACTTCTCTCTCCTCTCTACTCCATCTCATCTCCTCCTCTCTTACCGGCGTCTTTGTGACACGCATGAACTGGGGCTTGTCTTTAAAGGTGAAATTTCTTCCTTTTGCCAGAGACAATTATGTTTAACTGTGTTTTTGTGCCTCTTAGGTGGCCTACTATGCCTTACCATTGCTATTTTCGTGTAAAGAAACATTGACGACCTATCTGACATTGTGTCCTTGTGAACTTCACCTTCATTATAAACAGCGCAAGCCCTTGAATTGATTTCTGTTTCCCTAAGACAGTTACTCCCAAATGAAAAGTGACTACTCTTCTATGAGAGTTTCTCTTTCTTTTGTACTAGATTTCGACATGGGTGTCCTGTACTGTGCCATACTTATCACTTCCTTCCATTGAACGTCTTAATTTGACCATATCCTTCTATTGTTCCACATCTTCTTTGTTTCTTGATGGCAGTAGATGAATGCCCTTTGATTGATTGTGATTACTTCGCCCTGAAGCTGGTTCAGCCAGTCTTCCCATGGACAAGCATGGACACAGTAACAGACTTGTTTATTTGCTTCTTCCAGCATCACTGGTAGAAAGAAATTTACTATTCGCTAATAGTGGAGTAATGGTTTAAACATTATTCTCCTATTGACTACCTTTCGTGAAGAAGAGACACAAGGTAAAAGTAGATTGGACATTATTTCATGCTAGATTTGAATCACGTCCCCTGGTTCTTGCAGTCATATTTTTCTCAAAACTCTACCCGACCGTTTTACTGAATTACGATCTTTATGCGGCCAATATATGTTGTGCCTATCACTTTACACTCTAATAACTAACCCGTTTATCACTTTAATCAAGAGTCAGTTGCGATGATTAACTAAGAAGAATTGAATCTATCACGTTTTTTCTTTTAATGTTGCATTGCTTGCGCCTGTCTAAGGCGTAGGCATGATGATATGTGCTTGTTTAGCATGTTTTAAGATGTGTCCAACGCAATCTTTTGAGAAGAATCTCCATTTAAGCCATTAAAAGACAACAGAAGTGAAGGACGGAGGGGAATGACGCGCTCTTTGTAAGAAGAACATCACCAAAAGGATTGGTTGAGG
>JAGVVM010011796.1:0-13773 GCA_019149425.1 Psidium friedrichsthalianum
ACGATAGCTGGGGTAATATGTGCCGAGCACCGTGGGAAATTCATTTTTCGAAAATAGAAAGATGTTCTGAGTGTACTTAATTCGTATATTACAGGTATATTTTCATATGATATACATGTAATTATTCATGTGATGGTTATAATATCACCGAGTAGTTTGCGTTCTTTCTTTCGTCTCTTCTTCCTCCAAGTTCAGAAAAAAATTCGACTATTGGTCATATAATCAATGTTTTCACAAAATTTACGGTTTTGACCCTTAACGATAGTAGAAAACTAACTTGAAATTACCACAAGTATGAACGATCAAAACGACGCTTGGATTAGCTGGACTGCGTGTGTGTAGTGGTGGCTAATGTCCTGGAAATGTTAACCACATGTCATCGTATGTCGAGATGTTGGGTGTCGTAAAAACGTAATAACAAAGGTTTGCTGAAGAGTGCCAAGACTACATAAGGAGTACAGAGCAGTATAGTGTACTTAGAACAACTATTGTCAGGATCGTTATGGGTTCGGCTTAAGAATCTACCAAGAGGTTGAGGGTGGGGCGGTAGCGGTGGATGATGAGGTACGGTGGTGGTGCAATTGTCGATGGCGGCAGCAAACGGCACAGTGAATTTAAGCGGGTTGGGTTTGGGAGAGATGGTGAGATGGAGCTAGTGGGGCTCGTAGTCCAAAGTTTCTTCTTGAGGTGCATTTTACATTCATTACCAAACAATATCTTCATTAAGCGAAAATTTTTGTAGTTAAAAGTCCTCTCTAGATATGCAAAGTCCCCATATCCAATGCAAACTACACCTATTTAAAGACATCCATCAATAGGAACAAATGGATAGAGATGAAACCATGGAGCACATTGTTGTTATTTCACGAATGAAATGTAAATGATATAGATTCACTTCCATATCTCTATAACGTGATAGACAAAATCAATTACTAATTTTAAAAAATGAATGGACATTTGTATTATTTTTCTCATGGATTCAGTATACGTCTAGTTCGCTAGAAACTATCTATTCAATTATTAAACTTTGTGTCATGGACTTAATATCTCATGAGTGAGAGAATCTTGTAATGCACGAAAACAAAGAAGCTTTCTCAATTTTTTAGCTTCTTTGTTTTCATCGTAGTCCAACATCAATTTTAGGGTTACTTACTTCAAAATAAAAATAAAAATCAATTGGACCTCAGCTATCAATTCTAATTTTAAAAATTGAGAACCAGATCGCCGCATTTTAGAATAAAAACCCGAACTACCAGTTCCGACTGCATCCATCTGATTTACTCGTTCCTAACCCTTATCTTTTAGCTGGAAAAGAAGATTTGGTAATTAGTCAATATGCATAGTTGTGGCGCGATAAGAGAACCCACGGCACGAGTTTGCCACGTCTTTGAAATTTTTCCCAGGATTGCGACAAATACCCTCGTGGGAAAAGACCAAGGCATTACTGATCTCGCAGGATTCGCGGTTCAAATCGTCAACTTCCACTTGCCACCGCACCTTAAACAAAATCACAAGCGGGTCCAACCAATCTAATCCTTGACTCCTGGACGTGAATCCTTTTGGACGCATCTCCCCTGATTTAAAGCAATCACGACCGTTCATTAGTCAGGTGGGTCCCGCCACAGCCCACATCTTTCTTGTCCGTCCTCTCCGCCATAGTAGATAGCGCACCCCTGTTGCAGCATAACCACGCGCTTCCCTTGCGAAGTCCTCTCCTTGAGATTTCTCTGGTGATATACTAGCCTTGCATGATGAAAATGGCTTTCCTCCAGGGCCTTTCTCCTGTGCGGCCTCTTGTTGGCCGTTTTTGTTCTCGTGGCCGCACGGGTCTCAGCTCGTGATCTGGCTGAGTCGAGTGAGTGATTTCCGCATTTAAATCTTCCGACAATTTTACTTCTCTCGGTTCTCTTCAGTTTATTGAAAATATAGTATCGCGTATTTTCGTTTGATTATCCGTTATGTGAGGCACTCAGTCTTTATTAAAGACAGACAATAAATAATCACGGAAAAAATATTTATAGATGTGTTAGAAAAAAAACTATTTATATAAATGTTTTCTATCTAACAAGGAGATAGACAATATGAATGGCAAGATTTAATTGCAACGGGTATTTTCGCCAAACCAAGCTAGGTCGATCTAAAAACTACGTTCTTTAGGACTGGCATTGACTTCGTAGTACCTACCAAATGTGCACAAAAGTGACAAAACTTCCAGCTTTCAATATGCATGTGCAGAGCAACGGGGGGGGACGCAAAGACCATATATATATATATTGGTTTTAACGAGCTACGGAAGAAATGGCCATCCTTTTTTATTCCATCCGATGAAAATATATGTATGAGCGTGTTAATGGTTTTCCATTTAATTGTAGAGGAGAGCGTGGAGGAAGCTAATTACGGCCACGGATATGGAGGCAGCGGAGGTCACGGTAGTGGGGGCCATGGCGGCGAGGGCGGTCATGGCGGAGGCGGCGGTCGCTTGTGGTCACCCTCCAGAAGAACTGTGAAGATGTGAAGAATTATATGATGCATGGATTCTTGTCGATCCTGCCCCTAGGTTACCCTAACTTTATGTTGGAAACTTAACGTATCTTGGGACTCTTAAAAGCTGAATGCTCTTGGGGTATGGTCAAATAAATAGGTGATTCCACCTTTGTGAACACAGCTCAGCGTCCAATCTATATATGAAGTTATGTCATAGCGCTACTTTTCTTTTCTTGTAAGTTAATGGCATAGCGGAAATCATATCATGATGACTCGAATTATTCACACATAACCCACGAAGTATGCGCTCTCATAAGCGCAAACTTAAATGAGTCTCTAAATGATTTATCTAACTATATTCCTTCCTTAAGCGTGACGATAAATATATAAAAAACCCAAGAAGGTCCTGAACCAAACATAAGCAAAAAAAACAAGAAGACAACGCGGAAATTCAAGGCCCAAAAGAAAAATCATGCTTAAACATTGAATAAAATGGACTTGTATATAGAAACCCCGTCTGAAACTCATGAAAATAATGGATTTTGAAGATAAAACAATCTCAAAAAAATAAAGACATATCAAGTGTCATATTTTCGTATGATGCTTATTTGAGCATCATTATTACTTTTTTCAATCAGTTGAATGTCACACATTGTTGGTGAAAAATCATATCATTTGAATGCTTACTTTCGATGCTTCATCCCATTTGTTTTTTTTTTAAAATTTAGAATTGATTAATGTAACAATGCAATTCCACGATTTGTCATGTTAATAGTCATTTTGGGAAACAAAAAAAATTTTAAATTATTATGGAATCTACTCTTTTAAGAATTTGTGCTTCACAGTTTACTGTTATTTTTTATAATTACTTAAGGATTATTATGCTAGCAAAGTCTTTTTAAATTAAATATTAAGCTCCACATGGATTTTCAAAATAATTCAACTTTAACGTGGAAAATTTTCCTCCAACCTGGCAAAGCTAATAAAAAAAAGTTAGAGAAGAACAACCCAAGAAGAAGTCGTGCCAAGAATTGCAGAAATTGCAGCATACTTCAAGAATCAAAAGAAAATCGATTCTTGCCCGTAAAAGATTTTGTGAAATGCCCGAGCAGAAGAATGAAGAAATGAAATTTTCACGTTCGATATATGTTGCATGTACCAATTAATTCGTAACTTCTTTCCGACCTTTGTTTGTTCGTATTCTGTTCTACGACCTTTTACACCTAACCTTATCTTTTAGCGGGAAAAGAAGATTAGGTAGTTAGTCAATTGCGCGTACTTGTGGCGCGCCGAAGAACCCACAGCTCGAGGTGCCACATTTTTAAAAATTTTTCACCGGTTGCGACAAGCACCCTCGCAGGAAAAGATCCGGGCATTACCGATCTCGAAGAATTCATGGGACAAATCGTCAACTTTCACCTCGCAGTTGCCCCGCAACTTCAACGAATCGCAAGCGGGTCCCCCCACCCAAACCATCCTTGAGCTTTCGGCCGTGATAATCCTTTTGGAGCGCATCTCTCCTCCTGAGTTAAAGCAATCGCGACCGTTTATTTGTCAGTGGGTCCCGCCACAGCCCAAATCTTATCGTCCGTACTCCCCGCCCTCCGCCCTATAATGAGGGCACCCCAAATTGCGATGCAACCCACGCACTTTGCATGCGTAGTCTTCTTCCTTGAGAGTTGTAGATTTCTCTGGTGATCTCGTAGCCGTGCATGGTGAAAATGGCTTCCTCTAGGGTTTTTCTCCTGTGCGGCCTCCTGTCGGCCGTTGTTGTTCTCATGGCCGCGCAGGTCTCGGCTCGTGACCTGGCTGAGTCGGAGTGAGTGATCACCGCATTTAAGTCCTCCATTAACTTTATTTTTCCAGTTTCTTTAGTATGATCGAGAATATGGAATCGCGTACTCATGTTTGATGTGTATACATATTTTTCCATTGATTGATCCGTTATGTGAGCACTCAGTGTTGTTAAAGACACAACAAATAATCCTGGAATTTTTTTATAGAAATGTTTCTACTCTAATGGGAGGATAGACAAAGTGAATGGCAAGACTTCATTGCACGGGCTATTTTCGCGAACTATCTAGTTCAATCTAAACACTACATTTTTTAGGATTGGCATCACCTTCCTAAGTAGTCCAATGTGCACAAAAGTGAGAAAACTTCCGATTCCACTATGCATGTGCAGAGCGCGAAGGAGTCAATTTTTTTTTCCTTGTTGGTTTTATGAGCTACTGAAGAAATAGCCATCCTTTTTTATTTCGTCCGATGAAAACAGCATATTAGCATGTTACTGGTTTTCATTTAATTGTAGACGAGAGCGTCGAGGAGGCCTAACTACGGTCATGGATATGGAGCTGGCTTGGCGGTGGGCACGCGGCGGCGGTCACGCGGCGGCGGCGGTCGCAGGCTGTCCGGGCGGCGGCGGCTATGGCGGCGGTGGCCTGGGCGGCGGCGGTCACGGCGGCGGTGGCTATGGTTGGCGGTGGCCATGGCGGCGGTGGTCATGGTGGCGGTGGCGGTCACGGAGGCGGCGGTGGTCATGGTGGCGGCGGCTACGGTGGCGGTCACGGGCGGTGGCGGCGTCATGGAGGCGGTGGCCATGGCGGTGGTCGCGGTGGTCACCCTCCAGAAGAGACCGAAAGATGTCAAGAATTAGATGGTGCATGGATTCTTGACGAGCCTTGCCCTATGTTGCTCTACTTTATGTTGAACGTAATGTGTCCTACGACTTCTAAAAGCTAAAAGCTCTTGTGTACCGTTGAATAAGTGGTGATTCCACCTTTATGACCAGTTCTAGCGAATATATCCTCCAATCCATATAGTTCTCGTTATAAACTAGTTTTCCTTTTCTATGATTAATGGCATGGCGAAATCATATCATGACAACTCAGGATCATTCGCGCACGTGACGACAGATGAAGAACGAAATCATATCATGACGCTCGAATCATTTTGCACACACACATGAAGCACGTGCTCTCATAAGCTTAAACTTACAATAAATTCTCTATAAATAATTTACAATTATATTCCTTCCTTAAGCGCTAACGAATAAATATCTCAAACACCAAGAAAGTCCTGACGTAACCATAAGCAGAAAAAACAAGAAAGAAACTCGAAATTCCGGTTAAAAAAAAAATCATGCTTAAACATGAAGAAATGGACTTGAAAATAGAAAACCAGTCTGAAACTCATGAAAATAATGGATTTTGAGGATAACAGAATATCAAGATGGGATAAGGACAACCAGAAAATGTCATATTTTCATAATATAGTTATTTGAGTGAGTGCTTTTTTTTTTCATCAGTTGAGGTCACATCAATGAAAATCATTTATTTGAGTTTTTACTCTTCCCATGTGATTTTTTTAATTGAGAATTGATTACGTAACAGTCGCATGATTATTATGTTAACAGTCATTTTGGGGGAATAATAATAATATTAATTAAAATTATTGCAGAGTCCATTCTTTTAAAAATTTGTGCCTCATAATATACTGTTATTCTCACAGTCACTTAAAGACCGTTATGCTAGTAAAGTCTTTTTTAAATTAAATACTAAACCCAACCATGGTTTTTCAAAATAATTCAACTTTAATGTGGAAAATTTCCTCCAACGCGGCAAAGGTAATAAAAAAGTTAGAGAAGAGAACCCAAGGAAAGTCGTGCGAAGAATTGCAGAAATTGCAGCATACTTCAAGAACCGAATGAAAATCGACACTTGCCGTAAAAGATTTTTGATGAAATGCTGAGCAGAAGAATAAGGAAATAAATAATCGTTCCAGTAAAAATACGGAATTTTCAAGAGAAGGTGTTTGGAGATGTGGAAACAGATGAAGACGAAGAGCAAATTACATTATAAAATAGTTAAAGAGCAGAGACATGAACTAGAATTGCAGATATGCTGGAGCGAAGATCATGGACCTTAATAGTGAAATAGAGATCTACAGGAGGAATAGAGATGAACGAAAAATGCAGATGGGGCAAATTGCACCTCTGATTACAAGATATCAAAGCAGAAATTCGTGAAACTTCCTGCAAGCAAAGCTCATTGCAGGACATCTGCAATGCGAGTGCTTGCCTTTTCGAAATACGCACGACTCAGAAAACAAGATTCAAAGATGGGAATATAAACTCAAATAAAGAGAAGTTTGAAGAATTGACCGAGTCCCGTAACCACCATTGATGAACTTCACGCTTGCATCAAGAGCTTGGACGCACGAGAGTTTGAAGCTGATCTGGAAATGATAACTAGTGCAGATTTCAGGAGATTACTTTGTCCCAATTTGGGGATTTAGGTGAGGGTTTCTTTTTTCAAAGATTTAGCAATTTTGTCCCAATTTGTTAATTTGGAGGCAAACATATGGCTACACGACGTTGTTTTGCGCATTCTTATGCCGATTCATTTTGCTAGCAAGACACACCGGGCATTATCTAGTAATTGATGCCATACCAGATTTTTCGACCAGATGTCACTTAAGTGAAAAATTTTTAATCAATTTATAGCACTCAAATAATTAGAAAAATAATAATATAATACTCAAGTGAGCATGATAATATAAAAATTATGGCACTTGTAGTATTTTATTCTCAATCTCAAATGGGTTATCCCACTTATGATACTCTGGACAGATTTTGAGAATTGATCTTAACATGATCGTAATGGTGAGGAAATTAATATTAAATATACAGTAAAATCAACGTCCATCATCATTGTTTTGAATAGTAAGCAAATCTGCTATAACTTTCCATGTCAATTGTTATAGATGTGACTTGTGAAATAAATGGATTGCACCGATTGCGTACGATGCAAAAATTAATCATTGAGATAAGAGTAACGCGACTGGAAGTTATGATTTTGGCTATATTCAAACTGGGAGTGCACCTAGACATGATACGAGTCCTTGTACAGTCAAAATCCACTGGGGTGCAATACTGCAATGTGATGGTAGAACCTTTCCCCTTTTCTTAGAAAGAAAAATTGGGGATAAGTTTGAATGAAGATCAGAAAGCAACCCTAATTTTCCATCACAAGTTACATTGTGTACATGTTCACTGTGAACTCGAGGGCAAAATTACTACGAAAAAGAATATTGGAATTCTTGAAATAATGAGCTTTAGTGTACCGTTCTCTCTCGGTCTCACACTACTTGAAGTTATTTTTTTTTCTTAAGTTCATTGACACATCATAACCAAATTAGATGTAATTATAATATTGCCACTGAACTTTGCCCACTCAAGAAATTTGGAGAACAATGACGAGATATACTATCGAGGCTTTACGTCTTTTTTGTAACATTCGAGATTCGACTTTATGTAACATCAAATACCTAAGAACATTTCAAACATACAAATACTGAGGATGTTGATTCAAAACTTATCAATATTATCTGACTCGATCTTCTTCTTCTTCTTTTTAATTTCAGAATTTTGGGGAAAGGAAAAAATAACTAACTTTTGTAAATACGCAATGGACGCATTTCATAACACCAGCTGCTTTGGGCATCCAAAGGCCACTAAGCAAATGTTGGGTGTTTGGGTAACCCAATCTCGGCGACCTTTGGTGCAAAATTTAGCTTTGAAGTTCAAAGCCTCAAAGTCAGTCCCCCAGTTTTAGGCTTAGCGTTTTTGGATTGCTAGTTGCTACTTTAAGGGCTTTAATGGAGTCCTTTCTTCCAATCTTGCGCTCCATGATATATTACTTATCATGTGTTACCCCTCACTTTTTAACTTTTCTTGCTCGAGAGCCAAAGGGAAGAGAGCAAGAGGGTCATGCGACGCCCGGGTCAAGAGCATGACGAGGATCGCTGAGATTCGCATGGTGTGATTTTTCCAAGATCACGTAATAAGAGGTTTTTTCATTTTATTTTTTGGGTTGAAATGTGACAAGCGGGTTGAGAAGGTGGCAAGCGCGGCACCGGAGGATGACGGGAGGATGGATGGTGCGGCGGCATCGGTGGCAATGAATTTAAGGGGTTTGGGAGAGATGGTGAGATGGAGCTGGTGGGGCTCGTGAGTCCAAAGCTTCTTCTTAAAGTGCATTTCACATTGATTACCAAACAATATCTTCGTTAAGTGAAAATTTCGGGGTTTCTTTCTCATCGTCTTTTGATTCTTCGTGAGTATGCAGTTGTCTATATAGTTGAAAACTAATTTGTTTTACAGATAGGCGTGGCATTGAAGGAGCTATTTTCCTCAGGAATCGTAGATCGAAATGAGATGTTTATCACATCCAAGTTGTGATATGCCTTCATTCGCCCTGCGTTTTGAGACAAAGATCTTTAATGTCTATGGTTTGGAGTTGGATTCGATGAACCACCGCAATCGCGAGTTCAAAGCTTTGGCCCTATGGCGAGGCTGGCCTTGGCTAAGCCCGAGATCGCCGGGACTGATCAAGCCTCGAGCTTGCCAGCCCACCTCATGGCTGATCGCCAAGGTCTGTGGAGGAAGGCAGAGAGAAAAAATAAACAAAGAAAACAGAAAAAAGAAAAAAATTAAAAATTAAAAAATATATTTTTTAAAAATAAATGAAAATGAAAAGAAAATAAAAAAAATAATTACAAAGGAAGGGAAGTGTGAAAGGTAGGAAGAAGGAAAGATGAGGAAAATATTTCCTTTTCTCAAAAAGAGGAAAATATTTTCCACACTATTGAAGGAATTTTTTTCATGGTTATAAAATGTTTTTCTAGATTAACTTGTTTTCCGTAAACCAAATACCGAAAAATCCGAAAAACATTTTTCGAAAGGCTATTTTTCACGAAATAAACAAAGTCTAATTGAGCTGAATGTGTATGTCATCAATAACGTGGAGAGAGATGCACATCTGGAAGTGACACATAGGATATTTAACAGAGGTAGTGGATGGAACGTTAACAACGGCTAGATTTGGGTACGGAGTGAAAGTACGTATTTTCAATGAGACAAAAAAAATTGAGCCAAAATTGAGATTCCAAGCAAATTTAGTTTTTTTTTTATTATTGGAATTAGGCCAGCCCAATTGTGATATCATGGATTCACTCACTGAAATATTATACGTTTTAGCCCATCTCATATCGAGTTTCACAATTTTTCCATTTGACATACAAGTGCGCACCTTTCCAGAAGGTCACCTATCTTAAAAATTCCACATTTGAGCACGCTTAAGCTAATGATTATCCTTAAGTAAAAAGGCATCTCCGTGAATTAATTTAAATTTTCACATATGTGTTTCGAAATTGCTCTCCCATTATTCGATACACAGTTCTATTCATTCTTGCCTCATTTATCATTCTAGAAACCCGTCAGGAGTCATTTCTTGTCCAATCCCTCTAACTCCAATGAGCACTCCTCGCTTTCATCGGATGAGGTTGCTATTGTTGGATATTTCAATATGTTTTGAAATATTAAAAGCTAATTATTGTTGTAATGACTTTTTACCGTCATTAATTTGTAACATTTTCTGTCCTCCATTAATATATAACGGTTCTATAATGGTTTTGTAACGGTTTTCTTAAAAGTTCATTCTTAATAACTTTGTAACGTACGATTTATTTCTTCATAAATCATCCTTTTTCTACAATGGCTTTTCTAATGGTTTTTCAATGGCTCTATTTTTATCTTGAATATAAATTGAACGTTAGGGGATACTCCATGTAAGAAACTGCTAAGGGGATTTCCTTACATTCTGGTCTTTTTTGCTGGGTTATACACATAACGTTGTTCCTGTTCCTTCTAATATTCAGTACGGAATATATAAGAAGGTCCGTTGTATCTTGGGAGGATAGCCGTTAGAAGCTTTATGGCATCGAGTTTCGTACTCCGAGGGGCGGAATTATCCTTAAAGACAGTGTTTGGCACGCTTCAGACAATTCTTATTTCACCTCAGACGATTCTCATTATTTCATCATTTTGTCATCAAATTTTCACGACAGTTACACAAATTACTTTTACTATTGCCATGACATAATTCTGGAACTTTAGTCTTGACATACCGACAAGAGTACAATATCATGCTTGATTCATGAACAACGCGTCTAAAGGCGGTATCTATATCCAAAAATTAAACGACTACTCTAAAGCTTCTATTCCTCACCGACCATATAAGTGAATAACTGTGACTTACCAAGAAAGTTTCATGGGCACTGGGCAGAGAGGAAATTGCTTCCCCTGTAATGTCCATCCCCCGATGAATTACAAAGTATGGCTACCACCTATATATCAAACTATTTGATTCTTATAACAGACCAAAATGAAATACTTATTGTAAAGATTAATGAAACACAATGAAATAGAGAGTAAAAGCAAGAAGGAAAAATCGAAACACAAAATTTATCTTAATTCACCATTAAATTAGGTTACATCTAATAAATGATTTTACTTCAATTAGTATATTTTAACTATTTTTTACGACTCTTAATTTAAAGAGAATGAAAATATATATCCACTCAGTAGCTAAACATAATGAGACCAAAATACTTGTACAAAACAACGAAGTAATCCCATCTCCAACAGCCCAAAGGAGCACTGCTCTCCGAGATCACTAAATTACACGCTAAAACTATAAAAATACTCTCTCGCATATTGGGCGTGCAGCGCCTTGCAACTCCTATCGGGATGGCTTTCCTGGATCCATGCTCATTCAGAAAAATTATCATGCTTTTTCATCGATAAAGAATATAAATCATACTTTAATATTTATTGGTGTTATTTTTTTTTTCAATTATCCCGCCCCTATCCCTATTTAATGCGAACACCAACGACGGACCACGTCATAAGTATTCCATGCATTGAACTCGTGCACCTAGAGTTCCGGATCAAGTGGGGACTCCACGTGCACTCTTCAGATCCCCCAAGAGCTCTCCCAGGAGCGGATGGCATCCAAAGTCAACCCGTGGGGGCCCGCATTGTCTCGCCTCGAGGACAAACTCTTGTCTTGTCCAGCATGTGACGTAAGGAGGGACGTGTGACTTTTGGCATTCCTTAGTTGCCGACTAAAAGTCGGTGCGGCCATTAATGAAGAGTCCCAGCTTGCACCAATATACAACCCGGAGAGGGGACCTCCGTACTTCGACCAATTATTGTTTGCAAGCGTAGTTACTTTTCCGTGAATGGCATCCCGAGGGACAGCCAAAATGCTTGCGTTCCATGGAAGAGTTTGGAGAAGAAGAGTGAATCCAACTTTCTTCTTACGGATACATCTATCATCGAGTACGCATCTAGGCCGAAGAAGAGATCCAATGTCATCGCAAACAGAGCTGACTTCTCGATCGGAGTATCGTCGTGGAAGGATCAATGGTCGAGAGAACGAAATTTAGCCAATATTTAATAGTCCATCTTTGGATAGAGCGGTGTTCTCACATGTATCTTTAGTATTAAGGTAAATGTTAGATATACAAACTCATGCACCATCGCGAAGATGACCAACAAAAAGGTTGGCAGAGTTACAAACTAATTGAAATGTGCATCACTAGAAATAATAGGGATACAATGTTATCTCTTTCCCTCCCAGGCGAATGTGAAATGACATTTTCAAGGCCCGTTTGTCGGTGTATTTTCGCGCTTGCTGGGCTGAGTCTCAGGAAGGTAATGCATAGGTGGTATCAGATGCTTACGCCCTTCCTCACGTCACTAATTGTTGAAGCAACCGAGCTTTGTCCCCCCACCTTTCGTAGTCCTGGAAGGTAAGCACAGATGTGCCACATCTTTTGAATTTTTCCCCGGATAGTGACAAATCGTCAACTTTCACCTGCCGCGGCACCTTAAACGAGATCACAAGCGGTTCCCACACGCCCATCTAATCCGAGACTTTGTATGCGAATCCTTTGGACTCTTCTTCCAGATTTAAGCAATCACGACCGTTCATTAGTCAGGTGGGTCCCGCCACAGCCCCTATGTATCCGTACTCCCTCCCTCCGTCCTATAAAGAGGGCACCCCAGGCACAATGTAACCACGCCACTTTTTAGGTCGTCTTCTTCGAGATTTCTTTGGTGATCCACTAGCCTTGCATGACGAAAATGGCTTCCTCTAGGGCTTTTCTCCTGTTCGGCCTACTGTTGGCCGTTGTTGTTCTCATGGCCGTCCAGGTCTCAGCTGGTGAGTCGAGGGTGATAACCGCATATAAGCCTTCCATCAATTTTATTTATCTAGTTCTTTTAGCTTGATGTAAATATGGAATCGCATTCACACGTTGATGTTATATATTTCCATTTGCTTATCCGTTGTGAGCACTCTATCTTTGTTATAAAAAAAAAACTATTTATAGAAATGTTTCTACCTCACCCGTTTGGAGACTCCACTTCACCGACTCCCTAAAATTCGTCTATATAAAACGGGCTGTCACCCCCCAGCACAACTGTCAAGTCAAAAGCTAAAGTCAAAATTTGTGCACCAGGCTCAGTTCACCCTTTCATTTGTTGACTCGATTCTTCGTGGTCTGATTCACTCCTGTCCTCTGCAGGCCTAGAAAATGGCCCGTCACCTCCTATTTAGGGCCCTTATTCTCCACTGTTGCACGGCCTACTGTCTGGCCGTTTGTTGTCCTCCACTGCCCCCGACCTTAGGTATCCCCAGTTCGGGACTTGTAGTACTCGTTGGCCATGTTGCCCAAGAGTGTGTCTTTAAACACCCCCCAGCATAACGCCTTCCACACACAACGTTTCTATTATCAGCTTTTTTCAGCTTGACTACCGATAAGGTATGGAATCGATCTATTCACACGTCTGGGTTGTATATTACTTGTCTCATTTGGGCCTTATCCGTATGTGAAGATCACTCTATCTTTTGTTATAAAACAAATAAGACCTATGCATAGGAAATCCGTTTCTACTCTACCGAGATGAATGATAGATAGCTAACTGTGAATGGCAAGACCTAATTGCAAGGTGTCTGCATATTTGTTCGCGAGGTCCATCTAAAAAAATTTCTTTACTGTAGGCCACGGGCATGAACTTTCTAGGTAGTCAAATGTGCACAAAAAAGTGACAACAATTTTCCCAGAACCATCCAATAGTATCGTATTGTGTTCAGGGCAACGCTTTGTGAACGGAACAATTTTTTTGTTTCTTTTTGGTTTACGAGCCTACGGAAGAAAGTAGCCTACATGCTAATTCGTTTTAATTGTTCATCCCACAGCATGAAAATGTAGACTGACACTCGTCAGCATTGTGTAATCGATCTCGTCCCATCTTAATTGGTGAGGAGAGGTGGAGGAGGCTAAGTACGGTCCACGGATACTGGGAGGTGGACTACCGGCGGCCCCCAAGGCCATGTGCTCACGGTGGCCGGCGGCTACCATCGGTAGGAGGCCGATACC
>JAGVVM010011801.1:0-11353 GCA_019149425.1 Psidium friedrichsthalianum
AGAGTATGGTCGAATTCTGTTTTAAAACCCACACACCCTACATTTTTATCTTCATAAACTGAGAAAGAATTCAATTAAAATTTTTCCTGGAAAAAGAAAGGCCTTGGACAGTTTGCATTGGTGTGCATCTCTATCTCAAAGACTGCTAAACCTCTTTTTACTCTGTGACTTGTGCCATCAAATTGGCACTTTCACAGGTTCACTTCACATCACTCCAACGTCTTGCAACTCAACGTTCTCAGACATCTATCTTTGCTTGCTTCCACCCATTTGTAAATTAGGCGCTCCACTTCCGTGTTAGCTAATGAAGTAACGCAGCATTGCGAATGTTTCAAGCAACTAATCTTCATCTACGTCCTCTCATTGCATGCTTATTCGTAAAACCTAAAAGCATTACATCATAAACTTATCTCCACTTAAAAATCCCAAATTAGTTCCCACGGATAGCCAAGCTAGAATGTCGACCGTTCAGCACTGTCAAAATTTTTTCTCAGCTGCCGCATTATATTCACAAAGAAACACGACACTAAAAGAAAAATGCTTTCTCGTTCTAAGCATTCGCTCCTGGGCTTTTCCCTTTTGGTTCAATCCTTACAAATAACCCCACCATTGTACCTTACTTATCGCTCCATCACCCAAATCACTATTCGCCAACAGGGGGAGGAGGAGCTTTATGACCCAGATCAGGTGTCGAAAAGTTGACACATGCGAGACACACTCCGGCAGATTAAGCCAAACCCGAGGCCCAAAAAGAATCCCCAAATCACCAACAATACCGCTAACCGCTATACAAGGAAATAACGATCGCAGAGAAACGAATTTAATTCGGGCTAATTCGTAGGATTGGCATTGACATATAGAGTACCCTGCGGGATCTTGGTTCTTGCCCTGGCCTGAACCTGAGTACCTCCCAACATGCCCCAAAGAGAAGGCTCCAAAGGCGCACAAGAAGAGGGCCGTGGGGCCGCTGGGACCACGGGTGTTGGGGATGCGGCGGGCGTACCGGACAGGAGCCGAACGCCGCCCGGTATGGCGGGGCCGATGCCCTTAGAAGGATGGGGGCATGTCCTTCACGCTAATCGCCATGATCCCCCAAAAACAGCCTTCTTTTCCTTAAGTCATCGCTCCGTCATCTTTGTGCCAGGCCCTGTGTGGTCTCCCTACGAATCGAAGAGTCGATTGATGAAGGAATTGGCCTTTTTGAAGGTTGTTGAAAATGGATGGCCAGTGAGAAGAGCGAGAGAAGGTAGAGAGGAACTTGACAAGGAGAGGAGAGAGAGAGAGAGGACTGGAGAACTCCGAACCTTGGTGTAGTGGTAAGAGAGGGAGACTGTGCCGCTGACGGGAGCGCTGTTTCCAGAGTTTGAGGAGAAAATATTGGACACTTTTCATAGAAAATAGATATAATAAATGTTATTCTTTGAAGTTTTAAGTCGCACCGAAGTATAAATCTTTAAATTTACATTTAATATTTTACGTATAGTTTCATAAAATTATTAATTTATTCCTCAAAGTTTAATGAAAAAAAAATTAAAAAATTCATGAATTGACAGTTATTTCCCAAATTTTTTAAGGATGATATTGGTTCTTTATAAATCTATTTTTCCAAATGCAACACAAAAAAAAAATGACGCACGATTTCATGTACCTTTATACTTTGGGTCCGTATAGATGTTATGATAATTGCTTGGGGATAGTAAGGTACCCTTTGAGCTTATGATCTAACTGTAGATAGTGCAAACAGTCGTTTACACTATGGTAATGATATTTCCTTTATTTCAATTTTGTTTTAATTTTACAAATTGGCTGAGGAACCTTAATTTAGAAAAGTATAAAAAACAATTGAAAAATTATTTAGAAACATTATGCTGACACTTACGAGTTAATATAATACCGATGTTTTCCCTGAAATAGATTACATGCTGACTATTCCGAAGCTTTTCATGTGACAACAAACTTATTTTTCGAATAAACGAAATTCTGAATTTTGAATAAATAAATTTGAGGTTGATAATTTCACTATATCATAAATTTAAAACTAAAACAAATTTCCCCGGGTGGAACATATTGATATTTGAAGGGACCACAAAGGCAAAATGTATTACCTGGTAGCGATTTGTTTTTTAATTGATTTACGAAATAGATTGAAATGACGAACTATTGCACAAGGGTACTGTCAATGATGTAATTTGAAAAACCATGAGTCGTACTTTGGCTTGGGCCCTTAGGCCCATAATGTGACATTCTGGATTTTCGACTCATTTTCGGAGTTTAATAAATAGAATGGATACATTCCATTGGAGCGCTCTAGTTAAATCTCACTTGGAACTTGCAACTCCGAAATGGCTAACCAGAAGGGAAAGGTGAACTAGGATTTTAAAGTACTTGGACTTGGCCAGTCGATATGCGTATCTCCCAATGAGCCGCCCGTTGGCCTAAGTATTTGTTGGAGCCGTTGTCAAATGGATGAGGCCACAAAATAAATTCCAAATTTGGACAATTGAACTTTCAGGATTATCGCAGAGATGATTTGAAATGGAAATTAAGAAGTTTTGCAATCGATGGATTTGTTCTGAAAATTGAGAAGTAAAGCGGACAGCGAAAATGACAGTTTTGCCCCCGACTCATTTTAGACTCTCTAGATTGTGCATAGATTGTCTCGTGAGTGATTATAGCTCTAGATTGGATTAGCCTCGTAAAGCATGCTGCACGAAGTAGAATTTCCATCCGGTCCCGATAGCATGTGACCCGAGTAAAATGTCACATCTCACCTTTTTTCCAAGCTATCATGATCCTTTGTCTTTTCTTCTTAATGGTAATGACAACCCTATCTCCCTAGGCCATTATCACCCTACCCCTCATTAATGCCTTACCCTTTTTCCATGAAGTCATGATAGCCTTTTTTCCCTCCCATCAATTCAATGACCAATTTTCTCCCAAAGCCATCATTACTTACCCTCTCATTAATGTTCTTGTCCATTCCCAAGGAAGCATGTCACCTCAAGTTAGGGAAGCTTGGATTTTGAAAGAAAGGAGAAAATGGAGAAAAAGCCATCTATCTCTCTCTCTCTTCTTCCTCTCCCTCATTTCTTCTTCTTTCTTCCTCTCCCTCTACCCCTAGGCCGCCCAAAGCTCCATTGGCCACCACACTTCGCCGGAGACCACCCTAAGACCAAGAGACCACCACTACCTCCTCACCGAAGTCCCTCACTCTCGCCCCCACGCCAAAGACCCTCAAACTCTCCCTCTTAGCCATCTCGCATTTTCGCGGGTTCCAGCGCGCACTCGAAGGAAAATGGCTCGTTCGAGCTCGTTCGGAATCCAAATGACTTCCCGTTATCTCCCACATGAGCTTAAGACAAAGGGTTTCAAAGATCTAAAGGCGGTTTCCCAAGATCTGCCCCGAAGCCCCTCGAACCGAAGCAAAACCGTGACCCCCGTACAGCTCGGTTTCCAGCAATCTGTGTCCGCATTGTTTCATTGATTCCCGAAGCTTTGCTGCTTCGATTGAGCTCAAATCAATATAGGTTTCTTTGTCTCTCTCTCCTCTTTCAATTCGTCCAAAAAACAGCTCAAGCGGAGCTCTAAATCATTCCCAAGTTCTATTTGAACGAGGGGTATGCGCTGCGACTTTCGCCGCCGCCTTCGCCGGAGTCGCCATGGATCGATGGGACTTTCTCTTGGCTTTGCTCAACTCTCGTCGTGATGATGCCATTCGTGCCGTCCCATCCTCGGCACCGAACTTTGACTAGAGTAAGCACCACCCCTAAACCTCGCTTAAAATGTCAAATAATGTTAGGGTTTTGTGCTAGGGTTGAATTTATGGCAGAAATTCATGTTTTTGGGTACCGATAGCACGAGATATGCTGTTGGTTGCGTGCGTTACTTGCTGTCCACGAGGGTAAAATGGTCGTCTTGTGAATCCTAGAGCTAGTCTTGTGTACCGAGTTGCACGTCTAGAAGTCTAAACAACTTGGGATGAAAACCGCGACATAAAATGTGAGTTTCGTGTCTCGAGAGTTGCTGGTTGTGTGTGCGTATGTGCTGGTCGTGTATATTAGGAGTTGGTCTTGAGAGAAATATCATATCTTGTGGATCGTGGAGTCAATCTTGAGTATCGGAATGAATGCCTAAAAGGTTGAGAGGTCTAGAACGGAAAACGGGCTCGAAACATGAATTGTATGTCCCGATAGCTGCTGGTAATGTGCGATAGATGCTGGTCATGCATGGTAAAACATGTTTTTGTGGATTCTAGTGATGGTCGTGGGTGCCAGATTGCGAGTCTGGAGGTTTAAATGACTTAGGTTGGGAATCGGACCCCGAAATTTAAGTTTTGAGGCAAGTAGATTGTGTCTTGAGCACCGAAGACTTGATGTATGTTGTCGGCTGTGCGATTGAGTGTGATGGTTGTGCATCATGTGAATTGAGCTCGTGGAGCAAACGATAATCTTGAGGACTCTAGGAGTTTAGGCAATTGATTATGCTAAAGACGAGGCCTAAAGTGAGTCCTAGAGCTTGTAACTCCCGAAAGGATGTCAAATGGTTGACAAATGACTGTGAATTGTGTGGAATGAGGGTAGGCCATAAGTGGAATATGATGATTATGCACATATTAGAATTGGCCATGAGACTCCGAATGTTTGCCTTGAGGTCTAGGCGACCTAGAATAAGAACCAAGCTCGGGAATATGAGTTATGGGATAAGTGAATCCTTTTGAGGACTCTAGATCGAGTCAGAAGGGCTAGTATGCATGTTGAATGGTATATAGAGCTTAAACTGGGAAAATGGGGTAGGGGTAATGAGTTTCGTAGCGTGATACTTGACATTTGTATTTAACGTGCTTCAATGTGTGCTCAAACTCCATAAACCGATTCATGAATATTATGATTTGCATGCTTTAGGATGATTATGTGTAGCATGATGCATGCTCCTGAGGTGAAATGCGTGTGTGGAAGCAGACTTGCATGGATAATTTGTGAACTCCAAAATGCGTGCCCGCTTTATCGCGTGTCGAAACTATGAGAAATGTGGATGCAATGGGAACTGATATGCTTGAGTATTATATGGCGATTAAAATGCCTGTGTGTGGCATGTGATGCATTGCATGATGATTCAAGGTTGTGAGTTTGGCGGAGTGCGTAGAACCGTGCAGTAGGGCGGCAGTGCCCAAAGAGCCATCGGAATGTGGAGAGATAAGGAGACGTCGATGAGTCCACTATTGAGAGCGTGGGTCGTGCGTTGTGCCGCCTATTATGTGCTCAGCACGAGGCGCTTGGAGTGACAAGGGTGCCGACTTGGTATAATGAGACACAAGTCCAAGGCATAGGCCTGAAGGCATGCAAGATGCTTGCCAGATCCGAAAGTGCCCAGAGAGCCATCGGGGTGGGTTCAGTCCGGTAGAACCATTGAGCCACCGAGGACCTCCGAGAGAACCATATGAGCATGCCGCATCTGCATGGATTGAATTCATGATATGTGTGTGATGGGTTGAACATGCTATATTCGTATATCATGAAAGTGTGATAGTTGCGGGACGATTTGCAGTCTAACATGAAATACGTGATCACTATCCTTTGACTGAGTATATTGCTTGTGAACCGTCGAGTTGCCGTTGGGGATTGCTATGTATGTGCCATTTCTCTAATTTGAGTTTAGAGTCTTGCTTACTGATTTTATAAAACTCACGCTTTGGGCTGATCGCCTCTTTTAGACTTTCGACCTTGAGTATGAGTGGACTATGGATCATTTTTGGAATACCCTAGAATCGCATGTTTAGGGCCAATCCTGTGTAAGATTTGTTCTAAGCCGGTTTAGGCATGTGCTTGCTGAGTCTCTCGACTCACGCTGTGTGGCTGATCGTCCTTTCAGGTCCCCGTCCCGATGAAGTTCCAGTTATTTGGGCAGTAGCGAGGCGAAGGAGGTTTAGACTATCTTGGCATGTTTCCCGGTTGGCTGTGGCTTTTATTAGGGAAATTAATGTTTGGCTATATTGGGATCTAGAGGAAATCCCTTTTGATGTAAATTGTCAAACTACATTTTTGAGGTTTCTATAAAGAGATGATTGTATGATTGTTTCCTCTCTTTCTCTACACATTTTCTATGCATGTCTGGGTATGTGTGGCCTTCTGCTAATGCGATAACTCTGAGGACCATTGGTCGGCGACAATTCCTGGGCGTCGCGAATTCTAAATTCGACCAATCGATCAGCCATAGAGAGGGGTGTTGCGTGGCCTGCCGGGTTTGGGGCATGACACATACCAGATCGCAATGGGGCAAATCTAATTTGATCTTTATATGATCGGTGGAGAAAGTGGAGAGCATACTTATAGCTAGCTCATCACATCAAACTAACAATATAACTCTAAAGCTTGAAATAATACTAGACCGTGGAGAAAGAAAGTAAAGAGCTTAGAAAAATATGAGAGAGTTTTTTTCAATATATACATATTTTTTTTCAAAACAAAAATATATGTTTAATATAAAATGCTTTAATTTATTGTACTAATACCAATTTAGTTCTAAACATTTTAATTGAACCAATATACTTCAAACTTTTTGCATTTATACTAATTCAATCCATCCAATTAATTTTGGCTGGAAATCACTAATATAAATGTCGGCTATCTAATATAGCATGGTTAACGCTGACGTGGACATTTTTTACAATTTTAAAATTTAATTTTTATTTTTATTCCTTCTTTTTTTTACTCTCATTTTAGTGGCCTCGCCAGATCTGGGTAAGGCCCTAGCCAACCGCGAAGGCCTCATCTAGGGCCATTGCTGCCTAGACCTATAAGGATTGCCGACCAAAATGAAAGGGGAAAAAAAGAAAAAGAGAAAATAAGAAATTATAAAAATCCAACAAGTTATTGAAATATTATTAAAATGTCTATATCAGAGCCGATCGTATTACGTAGGACGATTGTCGCCCATGTCAATAATTTTTAATTAAAATTAGTGGAATGGACTTAATTGATATAAATACAAAAGATTTAGAACTGAATTGGAAAAAATACAATGAATTTAAGGAATTTTTTATATACTTTTTCCCGTCATAAATTGCACAAGATAAAAAAAACAATCATCATGATTGAAATTTCTAGACTCTTAGAACCACATATCCATAAAAATGAACGGCCAAAGTCCATGCTCATTCCTTAGTGCTTAATTAAGCATTTCATTTATTTATTTTTTCCTCATGTTTCCTCACCAATCTACCTACCCTATGGATGTTATGATTACCAAACAGGAAGTCAATAATTGTTTTTTTTTATTGAGTCTTCTATTGCAAGTTTTACCCACTTATTGGTGGCTAGGAAAGAGGATTTGTACAGACTTCTCCATGATTAAGTAAATGCAAGGAAATGAAAAGGTGAAATTAAGCGTCACACCTTAAAACCACAATAACATGGCCATGACACAACCGTACTTTTCTCAAAAGATGCAATCTCAACTTAATTAAAACTCAAGCTGATAACAAATATGTACACTCATATAGACTAACTCAATAAGTCCTTGGGTTACAAAATCAGAGCTTGCTCCTAAACCATAAATAGATACATACATATATCTACCAAAAGGATGAACATATCTAACATCAACTCAAAGGCTCATCATAGCAAAAAGTAACTCACAACTTATAACAAAAGCCCCCCGCTAACAAAAATATCATCCGCTAATGATCGCTCATGTCCTACTTACAACTCGTTAAACTTGAAAGACAAGAAAGAGGAAAGGAATGAGCTAACATGGCTAGTGAGTAATACATTTCTTCTAAGCAGATCAAACAATCACTATGCATATTTAATATTAAAAACAATATCAATGTCTAATCCATTGATTAATCTTATTAAAAACACATGTCAACGGTCTATCGATCGATTAATCTCGTGATCAAGATTTTAACCGTGATCATGTAAAATGTCCATGACAAAAGGTGACAAAATCTCCTTTGGCAAGGTCTCTACCTATGATGTTGGTCGCTCGACCCATAAGGATATCCTAACTAGTATGTGCACACTCACAAACCCATCAATCGAGTTTACAGTTATTTTGAGCATTACAAAATCACAACAACTCTAAATCAATAGAACAAATTGGTCACAAATTGTCTCAAATAGATAAAACAACAGTAAATATTCAATCCTATTTTATGCAACAAAAAAAAATACTCTAAACAAACCGCTTTTACTTTCTTATCAAAGGAACAAATCACATTAAAACTTATATTATATATTTTTATCATTTTCAGAAAAAATATGGGTTTACACAAATCAAAGAAGAAATAGTATCACTCACTAGATGAAGGCAACAACAAAATGAGACGGTACTCAAGCCAATGCATTTGAATTCCTATTCAAAAGTATGGGAAAACAGATAAAAAAAAATGAGTAAAATGCCGCTTTAATGGACGAATCAACTAATGTACACCTATTTAAAAATAGAATGTTGACTATGCATCAATGAAAACTCGCCCATAGCGGACCTCCTTTGTTGCTTGGTATGGACAACTTGCGCTCCAAAACTAAGAAGGCCGTAACTCACTCCCATCAAGTTCTATTCAGGCCATATTATAGTTCAAATGAAAGCTTATTCGATGTACTACAAAAGTTCTAATATAGCCAACCCCAAACGACAACCAAAAAATGAAGATATCGGGTCTCAACGTGTACTATTCGCACGGGTACTGTAGTATACCCGAATTGAAGATCTTGTTTCAGGTAACCGAAGTATCAAATTAAGATACATCAAATCCTAGGGCTTCACAATGTCCTAAATTTTCATCTTATATAAAAATGCAGCCCAAAAACTCTTGAAATGAACTTAGCAAAGTAAGCCCTAAATCTAAAATTTCACTTCAATAGGAGGAATAAGAGATGCAAGTACATACCGAACATTTTTAAATGATGCTGGGATAGCTTAGCGAGGCATGTGGTTTGGACCCCTCTTCTTTTCCTTTCTTTCCTTTCTTCCTCTTTTTTCTTTCTTTCTTTTTCCCCGTTCTTCATGCATGTTGTGTCCCTTAGAAAAAGAAGCCTTGCCCTTTTTCTTTCCTTTTCTTTGTCGACCTTTTCAATTTTTTTGACAGGTGGTTCCATCACTTTTTGACCTGGTCAAAAGCAAATGTACATCTACCATCCTTAAAAAAAAATTCGTCCTCAAAATTTGAATAACTAAACTACCTCAACTTCAACCAAGTAAGAATACTTGCATCTTGCCTCCTCCTCGAGTTTTAAGTAGACTCTTTTTCTATGTGGTTGCTTTTGAATCTTCACATAAGGAATAGCTGGCTGTCGTAACACTTGATCTTTCCTATCAATGATCCAAATAGACTACTTCATATGTCAAGTTCTCCTTTAACTTCTAAGGAGTGAAATTCAATATATGTTTAGGATTCGGTACATATCTCCGTAATAAGGACACATGGAACACATTACACACTCTGAATATGCTGGTGGCAAAACCCATTGTAGTACCATGCTCATTCAGGTATTTACCTTCTTTAAGTGAAACATGAATTTTGTCAAAAAAAAAAACATGTTGCATAGCATTGGCTTTGTCTATGCACCTGTTATCTAAATCCTATCTCAGATGAATAACAGGCACAATATAGTTAAATTGACTATTTTTTTACCATTGTTTGGGAATTCAGGTATGTTTCTAATTGCTCCTCATACTCTTTTTTAATTGGACAACTCTACTGACATGAGAGTCACACATTTGTGTTCGTTTTGATTCTTTCAAGTGGCACAACCCCTTTTGTGTTATGAATTGACTGATCTCAGGCGCACTCCCTTTCGTGTATTGTCTTGATGCATCTCAGGTATACACCTCTTATGTGCTTATTCTGAATCATTCAGGACACATATCCTTTTTCACATTAGTATGATGAGATGCGTACGACACATCTCTTTTTGTATTTCCCATTGATAAGATCTTGTCATGCATTCCCATTTTGTGCTCATGCTAATGAGAATCGCTTGATGCACTTTCTTTTGAGATTTGCGCTGATTTTTCATGTTCATACTAATGAGATTAGTACGACATGCACTTTTTAAGGTGTTCATGCTTATGAAACTCATGTGACACATCTCCTATTCGATTCACAATCGACCTGCTCTCGTGATACCTTTATCTAACTCATAATCGACCTGCTCTCATAATCGACCTGCTCTTGTGAGATGTTTATCAATTCACAATCGACCTACTCTTGTCATTTTGATTTCTCTTTTTCATTAGTTGACCGACCCTTGCTCTCGTGTTCTGATATTTATCTTTACCGATTCACGATTTTGATTGCTCTCGTGATACCTTTATCCAGCTCATGTTTGACCTGCTCTCATGAGATATTCATCAATTCATGATTGGACTTGCTCTCATGTTCTTGATCCCATCTTTATCAAATCACGATGACCTATTCTTGTGATCTTGATCTAGATATTTACCTAATTCATGATCTACCTGCTCTCATGAGATATTCATCAATTCACACTCTATCTGCTCTTGTGTTCGTGAGCTGATTTTATCAAATCATGCGACCTGCTCTCGTGAGGTCTTGAAAAAGCATTCTACCAACTCATGGTGACCACTAAACGATGGTGGTCTTCTAGAGACAAAGGTGCAGCTTGAACCATAACTCAAGCACATTTCTCCATTACAAGATCGGCGTTGTCTTGCATCTAGAATGAAATTTCTGATAATAGATAGATCCAATATCTTGACGATTCCTTGCATCATAAGAAGAAGCTTGGAAATTATGAGAAATCACCAGCAGTAGGAGTTGTTTAGGTAAGGACCGATATTTCATGTGTGATCAATGTGCGATCACGTGCATATTTCTCTAATCAATTTCCTTGGAGTATAGAAGTCTTAACACATGTTATTTGCAGTGCTGCGTATCATGCATTACCTTCATTTGCAAGAAAACGGGATTGAAGACTCCCACAAAAAATATCATGTTTCATGGCATGTCAAAATTTGTAGATTCAATATGGGTCTATGAGGAAATCTCTTGCAACCCTCCACTCAAAGAAGGGTAGCATTGACACCTAAGTTTTGATTGTTCCTAGTAGTTATGTGCAGAAAAATTAGAATTATTTTTTAGTTCCTACTTAAAATAATTAATTCTTCTATTTTTTTCAACTAATTTAGCATACATTGCATTTTGCACCTCACTAAAACCGGCGTTGGGATGAACTCAAAAGTCTAAGCTTCATTGAATAATGCATAGAGCCCATTAGCATTCGACTTCGGGCCAAGCCCGTGCGACACTGAAAATGAAAGCACTTCTGTCAATGGAAAGAGAAATCGGCAAAATGTTGCGGCCCATACACATGATACATAAATCTAAAGA
>JAGVVM010011803.1:0-22786 GCA_019149425.1 Psidium friedrichsthalianum
TGGAACACTATAGTTATGCTAATGTTAGGAGGATCGTATCACTCATTGGGAACCTTACAAGTTCGTCTCGTCTATGCTCTAAATTTCCATCTCTACTATAAATATTTCGTGGAGTGTATAGCAGATGACTCCGCATTAAAGTAGCCTGAGGAACCTTCCCTCATTTGCCTTGGACCTAGAAGCAAAGCAGCGATTCGAGGCATGAAGGTTGAGATTGAATCTTGGATGAGGCAATGGCCACATGGTGGCGAATGCTTTGGGTTAGTACAGGGTCATAGCATCTTCTGAAGGTTCATGTTTGCCACTCTCATAGCTTTGCTTCTTGATGGGGATTGCGTTCTACGAGGCCAGGGTTCAAGGCGCTGAGCTTAAGCCGTTGCTCAAGAGGTGGAGATGATGATGGTGATGCAAGCGAGGTCGGGCCACTCGGCGTAGGAGGAGTGCTTCACCTTCAGCAGCGATGCTTGCGGCCGCTCAGCGTATAAGACAGAGGCAAACCCATCAGACCGGTCCTTTTAAAGGAGTGGCAGCTCTAGAGTCGACGAAGGCTCACTGATCTGCCACCCTTGACAGTGACCACAGCACCCTCTGCCAAGATTACTTTCTTCAGGACACCAGCATCCACATCATGCTGCATAGAACACCAGGACAAAAATGATAATTGGTAACAGATCCACTTTCAGTCGTCGTATACAATGACGATCATCCATCTTAGTTCCATTCTCCAAAAATAACAACTTATATCGCTTTGCTGCAGGGCAAAATGTCAAAACAGAGGAACTTGAAGGTCTAAGTGAACAATCCCAATCAAGGGTTCATTTTTATAGATATATCTTTGAAAGAAAGGGCATTGTTATTGCATGATCACAGCACTTCTTCGCCAAACATATTCACAGCTCAACGAATTCATTTTATAAGTTCCACACGTTGCACTCTGTTCACTCTAAACCTACAACACTGCTAAAAAGAACTATGCATTACACCATCACAAATAACTATCTACATCGCACCATCAATTGCCGAATCAACAACAAATCGACTTCCTACACCCATCATCCATGTCTTATCCACCAAATTAATCTTTACCAAGAACTATGAAAACAAGTGGCATTGCAAAGCAGGAGTAATAAGGGCATATTAACAAATGATCACTCACTGGCAACGAGATCCGCATGTCTTTTGCATCCTGAATCCACAGTTCCATTGGCCCGGCCAGCTGAAATGGAGCCAGCACAGGCAGGGCACTGTCCAACTTCCTCTTCTCAATCAACGCGTTCTCTTCACTAGCTCCAACCGCATCCTCAACCCGGAATATGGGCAAATCCACATACTCCCACCGGTTCACATCCTCCAAGAGCTTCAATGGAAGCACCTTGTCGTCAATCTCCACGTCGAACTCATAGGCCACGGCGTGGCCCACGAGCGCGTCCCCAACGTCAAAACCGGAGACCTTGAAATCATCAGCCTGGAATCCCAGCCCTTTAACAATCGCTTCCTTCAAATCCTACAAGGCCACGCATCACGTCAACATTTTCCAATCTGATTACGAAATCCCACCATATTTCAACAAAGATCCAATCCCTCGAGTCCCATTCCACACGACCCCCAATCTTCCTAATCAATATCGCAATTAACAAATCGAGCTAAGAGAATAACTAACTCGACCTCAATCAAGCTAAAAAAAAATCTATCAAAGGAACATCAATTTCGCGAAATCAAAGAGAACTCCAGAAAATAACGTCTCATCATCCGAACCCCGCTGAAATCCGGACGAGAGAACCAGAACAAGAGAATCGGACAAGCAAGCACTCACGGATATGGCCTTGGGGTAGGTGGATTGAACACCACGTGCTGTGATTAGGGCCGTCGAGAACGGCAGAATCGTCGAAAGCAGCATGAACAGAAGGCAAAGCAGAATCGCTTTGAAAGCCATCGGAACAACGAGCAAGCAAGGCGACAGGATCAAGGCTGACGAAGAGAGAAATAAAGAGTTTTTATCTTGCCGGTGATCTCAGAATCGGATCGGAATTAGGATTCAGGAAGGAGAAGGGAGGACTCCGAAGCTGCGATGGTTTTTCTAACTCCGATTTTGATCCCAGCGGATAGATTTTCCGATATTGACGGGGGAGGATGGTTCTGGACACGCGGCGGAGGATTACGCGGAAGGCGGTGACGTGGAGCGGGCGCACCAATGAGAGAAGAGGAAGTGATGCGACAAAGCGCATGTGATTGGTCGGCTGGCGCGAATGGCGTGGGCCGGCGACGTGGCAGCACTCGCGTCAATTTCGGAGATCTTGTGGCTTTGGGCTCTGGTGGGCCCGCAACTTTCGCCGCTGAATGGGCCGAACGGGGCCCACTCTTCCGCATCAGGCGGCATGAGGGGAACGACGTCGTCTTAAGCACGAAAAAGTGAAAATGGAAAACAGGAGTGGCGTCGCCCGGACTCGAACCGGAGACCTTCAGTGTGTTAGACTGACGTGATAACCAACTACACCACGACACCGTAATTGGTAAATGCTCTATTCAAGTTTTATAAAATGTTATGGAAAAATTGACACAAATGGTTCCTAAACTTTGACTTAATGTGCAATGTAATCCCTGAATTTTTAATTTAACTAATATGGTCCCTAAACTTTTAATTTGGCCAATATATTTTCTAAATTTTTGGAACATATTCAATTTAGTCGCGAACTTGAACTAATGTAAAGATTACATTGGACATTTACCTAAATTTAGGAGTTAAGTTGAATATGTCCCAAAAATTCAGGATCATATCGGTCAAATTAAAAGTTTAGGAATTGCAATACATATTGAATTAAAGTTTATGGACTATTTGTGTCATTATTCCTAAATACAAATCTCTAAGATTCATCTGTCTTCTTAATTCACATAAAAAAAAAAAAGGGAAGGTGATTAATTCGAGGCCTTATTTCATCACTTATTTCAAATGCCTAATGATAGTACTCTATACTTCGCCACAAATCGCCAGCTTGGATTCTTCAGTCAAGAAACCACACCTCCTTAGCTGGAAAATCATTCGGCATTTGGAGAAGAGGAGTTACACACACACACACACAGACACGCCCACGCTGGACCTTTGACTCCTAACTTGGTGGCATGAAGTTGAAAGCAAGCGACTTAGAGAGAAGACTTTTACATTGCAGCAGCCAATCTTGTAATGCCGCGTTGTCGGCACCAAAAGGAGCTGAGCCAATCTCCGAGCCTTAAACGGTGCTATAACGAAATGATCTGTGATTTTGGAAGTTTACGTTGGGGCTGATTAGTCTAAGAAGTTGTGCGGTCCACCAATAAAGCAACTTTAATTTATCAATGAGGGAGAGAGGTTCCCAATCATTTCAAGATCCGCAATCTTTGGTGGGGACAGCTCTAACGAAAGATGATTTGCACTGAGTTTATCGCGTTAGTTCACGGTTTGATTGGCTTCTGTAGAGCTGCAACTCCAATATTCTGGGATCAGACCCTGTTGCGTTGCAGCTGTCCTTTTCTCTAAGTCAATGTGTTCATCTACCAAATCACTAAACTAATCTCGGGAAGCACCGGCTATAATCCTAAACTCCACCTAATTGGCATCAACCTCTATACTGAACTAAGTTTGACTACAGAGTTACCACACCATTTTAGTGTCACAAACAACTGCAGAAAGTTATACTGTAAATCCTCTTTCCGTTCTAAGCGAAAACGGTTAGATGTCCCTGTTAATTCCACGCGAACCCAAAGCTTTTGCTGTCACTTTGATGCACTAAGCCCTAGTCTCTTATCGTACTGAATTGTAGAAATTACCTGCTATAAAACCTTCAAAGATTGTCGATTTTCCTTTCAATCTATCCCATAAGAAAGGGACCTTCAGGAAGAGACTTTCACATTCAGTAGAGCAGACAATACCATTGAAATACAACAAGGCATCTGCTTTATTTTCACTACCTTGAAACAAACTATTACAAGGCAAAGAGGCTCATCAACATTTAAAGATGCCTCTAAAATACTGACGGAACCAGGTACAGAAACAAAGGCGACGAGCTTCCCCCACCTCTAAAAAACCAGTCTCTTCAGAGAGAAACAACAGTTCGGCTGAACTATCAACCTCCCACCTAAAAACCTTAAAGAGCCATGAGAAGAACAATCTTGAACAGGATGGCCATGAACGTGATCAAAAGATTGACCGCGCAAAAATCAGATGGAGAAGCCTCCTGCAAAATGAATCTCACGGCAAACAATACCCTGATGGTAAATGGTCCCAGAGCACAGAGCATCACAGGCCTTGTAAACGGATTAATATAGACGATATTGAAATTGTATGAATGGACTCTTCCTTGTCCTCAAGGTTGCGAAATGCAGGAAGTGAACAGAAATGGCGGTTATTCCTTATATGAACAGAAGCAAGGAGTTATTTTTCCGTCACACGAATGACTTAAAAGCTGTGCGCAGATTTTTTACGAGATCCCTCATAGGCATGCAGAATTCCGGATCCATCTGCAATAGTCACAGGATATGATGGATTACTTTGCACCAGTGATGAGCTTAATTTATGGACAAAAGAGGAAATATCTGATTCATTTGATGCACTTAAGATAATTGCAGAATATTCTTCCCAAATAGACACTCATTTTCCATTACGAAGTAAAGCTAATGGAAGGAGAGTAGATACCTGAGCAAGAATGGTTACATCAACAGCTGATGTCCCAAAAGTCATGAAACTGCTATTGACGATGGTCAAATGGAGTTTCTCAACTTCACCATGTATCTTTTCCAGAACTCCCTTACTCTTCTCACAGTGAACTTTAATGAGGACATCATTGTCGCAAATTCTTGCTTCAACTTCTGGTAGCAGCTCATCACAAGGGCCACTAGAGAAATTCTCATCTGTAGAAGAATTCATGCCATCATCAAATACCTGAGATTTTTTCACAAAGACTACTGACTCCATGCTTCTCTTTCGAGTCTGCTCCTCCAGTATCTTGACTCTTTCTTGGAGTTGCTTCAAGTACTTAATCGCATCACCAAGAACGGAAGCCTTGTCCATCTGTTAATGAGAGGGCAACATGAGATGATATCATTGAAGAGGGAGGACAAGCAAAACATATATCAACCAAAACACCAGCTTTCCAACCTCTCCATTAATTTTAACGTGTATTGCTCAGAAAATTCCCCTAAAGATACTTTCCGTATGATAATATTGGATTATGTCAAGGGAAAGGCATTACAAGAAAAAGTTTCCCAACCTTCTTGAGTCCAGGGACAAGGGCAGATAAGGCGATAAACCGTTGACTGAGCTTTTCTCGCCGTTTTCTCTCTGCCATGATGTGATCTTGCGTCTGAGATAGCCTATTATCTGTACTTACCCTTTTACCTCCATGACAAGCCTTAAGTACATAATTCTGGTTCCCAAATGAACCCTGAGGAAAAAGCATATCAGCAGAGGCATTTCCAGTGCTCTTCGAACCGATTGCCTCCTCTTTAGGTTTCACAACACTACTTTGATTTGTGGAGTCGGAAGCAACGAAAGAAAGAACATTGGAGGGGGCGAAAGATTGAGGAGTTGACAAAGGATCAACTCTGCATGAATTCCAGCTATTTGTTTTGAGCTGTTTTACTGGCCTGCTGATCACGGAGTTAGAAGCATCCACGGAAGCTTTGTAATTGATGCTAGGTTGAGGGAAAAAGCCTTGCATATGTTCACCCAGTGCAGCTGCTAGCGGAAGTGTGTTAAGCTCATCAAATGAATGCATTTGCCAAGGATTGATGAAGCTGGAATCCTCCATTCCCTGTGCAGTCAACGTGGAATTTATCTTATTTGCATACATATTACTTGGATTGTAGTCATCACAAATCCAGGAGTTGCGCATTGATATCTCGTCTATCTCAAATCTAACCTAAGTTGAACTTGTCCTAGTTGAACATATAGTCAGATTTTACCAGTACCTTGAAGGGACCCTCGTGATGATAATTAGTTGGATAAGACAAGATCAAGAAAGAACTTACCATATCCGGGAGTCCTCTCATGGTAGTTATTTCCATGATGAAGCTTCTTTCAGATTGAAAGAGCAAGTTGGAGAATCCTACGATCAATTAAGCGAACGTCACTCGATCTTCAGGACATATATATTGGAGAAGATGCTCCAAACTTTTGCTCCGAAAAGCATGCCAAATCATAAAAATGTGGACAAGCTGTTGAACTTATGCGATTGTGATTGCAAAGAGCATTAGATGCTAACAATCCGAGGACGAAAGCAGAAGAGTAATAAACTTAATTGGGTAGACAATCAAGAAATCAGCTAAGTTGCAGAACTCTAAGAATACGGCCAGAAGTCCTCACCCTTAGATGGCGACCAAAGTTACCCCTTTCGCTCCCCTCTCTGCAGAAGAAGACCTTGTGCTTGTCCAGTCTTATAGCTTTTACCCAACACAATGCCCCCACATATCCTGATGTGAAAACGCCTTCTCCATTTGACACCGATGCTTCCCATAATTTAATCAAGAAAACCTATATTCTATACTAGCGGGTCGTTTTTGCTGACAATGTTACTTTCATGGGCAAGTCACTTTTGTTGCTTAGTGAGACTTTTCTTTTAAGCACAACCATCACCAGCCCCAGCAAAAGTTAAGGAGATTTTATCCACCAACCAGCCGTTGAAATCTCGTTTAAGCTTTAAAATTTTCACAAACACGTCGCACATTATCGTGGTCCCTCCGCGGATCACCCGCAAGGCCACCTCACACGCGTTCAAAAAGCCAATAAGAAACTAGGGAACCTACCTAGGGAGCCAGCCAACCCAATCCACGACATAATTGGAGCGTCCAGTCTCAAACAGGCCAATCATCAAACAGCTTGTGGTCATGTGAACAGAGGCAGACCCCATAATCACAAAAAGTTTCCTGTTGAATTTTTTCCACCTCCCTCCATCCAGTGAAACAACCACGTGTCCCCAGACAGCTCTTGGGCTCTTCTAGAACCTGATGCCTCCCATGGCCGTACGGCTAATCAAGAAATTCTTGGGCTGGCAATGGCCTTGTCCCACACTCGAAAATAACATCCTTCTTTCTTCACATTGCCGACCAGGCTAAGAAACAGTTGGGAATAGCGATCGGAGGATTAAGAAACGGACAATTACTGAAGCTGGAAGAGCTTCTCGTTCTTTTATCTCTATCAGATCCAAGCTTGCCAGCTTGTGTAATATGATGGCCAAGCTTTTCTTGAGATCGGGACGATGTGCTCTAATATATTCATCGTCAAAGATCCTCGAGTATAACTCACTACGTTAAACTGGGGCATATCTCACTGTAGCTCCCATGCTCAACTTCAATTATCGTGCGGGTGTCCTTGTCACGGACTCAAAAGCACACGTTGTGGGTCCCTCGTTTAATCAAGTTTTCTCTGTGAGTGCGGCTTTGCACGTAGACGCCGACGACGACCAATCAAAGGCTGGCACTCCAATTTCTTCGGGGACAAATCACGAATGGGAATTCCGACATGGATCATGCCGACAAGATTTGCAAGAGAGAGAGAGAGAGAGATTGTAATTTTCAAATGTAATCACCAATGTCATTACATGTGGCAGATACCCGATTCGACGAGATGAGCCGTCCCAAATCCGTCTGTTTATATACATGAAACGCGTGGTTTTCATTTTTGCTGCTTCTCAAAACCACTAATTAGCTTGCTACGAGAAGCCCAGAACAGAGGACACCACTGGCCACAGACAGTCAGATCAAGGATTTTCTGGTTCCAGCAATTTGCAGATCGGGGAAAAAAAACCTCCGTCCTCTAATGTTTCTTTCTCCTAAAACAAGGCAGATGGAACATGACGCGTGTATATATCTTGCAAAAAAGAAGATGCACTGCTAGAAATTGTGGAATTCAGCTGCACAATCTGAAAGCTCCAGTGACTTCTCTGCCATGCCGAATTAATCAAATTCGTGTTTACATGTACAGCAACTGGGGGATCAACTATATACGTGTCTGGTGTTAGTGAAGGGGGACCTTTACGGTGTATGGGATATAAGCTATGGACAACGAATGATCTTCCTGCAACTGTTCGAATGGATACACAAAAACTAAATTGAAGAGAACTGTTGTCACATCTGGGTATCAGCTGATATAGATAATTAGGGGGCTCAGGGAACTCTGTACTAATCACGCATGAACTGACAAATCCTCCCCGAATGGTGCTAACTGTGAACTTGCGGTAATGAAGGCCACGCAATCTCATTGTCATCAGTATATCCGTGGATAAGAAAATCAGCACAGTTTTTCCGGCACCCATGGTTGTAGGGATTATGGAAATGCCCGTCTGGACCACGAAGGTACCCGTACCGGATGGCATTGGCCAGCTCATTGGTGGTGATATTCCGGGCTATCTGCACCAAAGATGAAAGTCGGAAAATCACTTGTTACATACTTGATGTGATAACAGACGGAATGCAGCACAGAGGAAGTTGCTCAAGTGAGTAAAGGAAAGAGAAGGGTATTTATAATGAGCAGGCATCATAAAACAATCATTTAAGAATAATGCAAAAAGGAATTATGCAAACACACATGCATTTAAATAATATCAAATGTATATGTACAGGCCAATTATCGTGATTAGGATGTCATACTTCATTTGCATCAACAAATTAAGTTAGATTCTGTTTTACAGTGCAACTAGTTCGGAAGAGAGTCCAGCGTCCCGTTATCTTCTACCAACTTAAGAAGTAATGCACATAGATCAACCATGCGTTAGATGGACAAAGACCAACCAAAATCAAAATAACACAATGTCAAGGATATGAACTATCAACTGTTATGAATGAGAAATAGGTTACAAACTGCCCGAATCTAGACAAGTACCTGAGATGCCTGTGCGATTGTCAAAATTGTAACAGCAATCAGAATAGTGCCGTCGATAAACAGAAAAACAGAAATTCCAGGATGTTGAACCATGACATAACGAATCCATGACTTTGCCCATCGAAAATGCGGCTGTGGGCGGTCCATATCCCTGCCAAAAGTTTATTGTCATGAGTCAACAATGAATCTGGATGGCGATGTAAAAAAAATTGGGAGACAAAGGGTGGAACATACTTTGAACTGCAATGGCAGCACCAAGAAATGACGTCAATGTGGCCATACAAATCAAAACAAAGAAATCCCATTGTTCTTCTGCAATAGGCAAGTGATTTTAGTTGTGAAACAAAGAGTAACAAGAGATCTTTAAAGAATAACGAACAATTTTTTAATGAGGTGCAGAAAACATTATGCAAGAGAGAGCTAAAATATGAGTAATTTCTTGGAGAAAGAAAAAACAAAAAAAGTAGCAGAACTCAGATGATACTCTTAACACTGACAATTAAAAGCTCAGGCCTCAAAGAAACAACCATGGACAGAGATCCCGCGAAAATACAGAAGGGTCTTCATAATAAAACAGCATATTCAGATCTATTGTTTTACTTTGTCACGTGAACATAGTGAGGAGGAAGCCATGAACATACTGATGGTAAAATTTTCTATGCTTCTTTTCTCAGTCAAACCGGCAAGAAAGAAACTCCTACCTTCCAACACAGTTAGATATCCAAGGGCAATGATGATCAAAACTGTTCAACGCAGTGCTTACATGAAGGACAGTGTTTTGAGCGGACAGGTCGAACAATCTGAATGGAAAACCATGACAACAAGTTGAATGCAAAATGAACAAATCCGTACTCACGAAGATAACAAGGGAATGACCCAAAGGCATATCAAGCAAACCTTGCAAGTTGGGCAAAGTGAGACCATTTCAGTCTGTAGAGAGGAGTTGTTAAGATCAATACTCAACAAAGGATCCGCAAAATTAAAAATTGCTGTAAAAGCATTGGCAAAGGTAGTTCCTATATAGAAAATATCCAAACTGCGTACTATGTTGGCAAAAAATGTCCTGCAACCAAATCTTTGGACCGTTCACATGTCAGGCCGCATACTCTCCTCGTAATCAACCACGACACCCGGCTTCATTATTAAGAAAAGTGCTTTACAGCATCACCAACTGCACCCATTATTATGTGACATGAGGGATATCCTAGTTAGAAATCTTTGAGGACAGTTGGGACGTTTGGCTTAAATGCCTTTTTCCTTACTAGCTGTCCATTTCAATTCATGCAACCATTTTGTCCGAAAATTACTGCTATGTTATTACATCAGCAATCATTATCGAGAGACATTCTGTACCTCAGCATCCTGATTGCCCAGCACCCTTGGTGTCTTTATATAGCCTGGGTCTTTACTGCATTCACAGGCAATCAGCAATTAAAAAGCTGACACCCACGTAAACATTCCAAAGGCAATCATGAAACTCTAAATATTTCACTATGGGCATTATGCACACAGCCTATCCACAATAATGGAAACTCTACACTGTTCTTTTGAGTTTTATACTTTCGATTATCGAATCAAAAGGGAGTAAGTTATGTAATGCAGGAAAATGTCCAAATCTGTCTTACCAAAGAAGATTGACTCCATGAAAACACTGTCTATAGTCAAAAGATACTTAAATGAAAACCAGAATCTAAAATTATGTTATTATTCAGAATACAAACAAAAACTGCAAAGCATCAACACCTCTCACACAGAAGAAAAGTTTTTTCCCATATGTGTGCTCGCTCCCTTTCATAGAAATCGTAAACTTCCAATTAAGGAGAGAGGAAAGAACAAGTAGTCAAGGAAGCTAACAGCAGGTTGAGATGTACTGAACTCTCCAGCAAATAAAGATTAACAACAGACAGGTGCCAATTCCTACCAAAGTTCACTTCAGACATGAAAACAAAAGTATAAGATAGAAAAGAGAAAGACAGTTCAAACTTCAAATCAAGTGTGGCATTGAAAAGGAGTTACCTCCAACACCTGAGACCATTATCAGCGAACCAACTGCCAGTGAGATAGCTGTCCATGCCCAAAGGCCAACAGATGCAGTCACCTTTGGGAGATCAGGTGCTGGTAACATGAACAAGGGATTGATTTATAACAAGCAAACAAGTGCATAATTATCTTCAAAAAGTAAATTATTGTATCAGCCTTTTACCGGCAAGAACTGAGTTGATGAAGAGTATAGTACAACTGATTATAATGCACAACAAAATGGGAGCATAACCAGTATCACCAATCTTCCCACTCCGAATTTTGTCAGTCCAATGATTGCTCATTGCCCGCTCCGCATTGACTGAATGAATTGAAAACAAATGCAGTGAATGATTGCATGTGCAGCGGTAAACAAAAGAACATGCTTTTCTGGAGAAATGTACTATTCCACCAAGCAAGTCTCAAGGACTACCATTGCGGGATTCTAGATTGACAGAGATCAAAGATATAAAATCATATAATGTAATATTACACAAGTAAAGTCCATATTGGAAACAGTGGTTAGACGTTAATTTCCATCAAAGTTAGCCACAAATATGAGAGGAAGATACATACAAGGAAATAAGCGACAGCCCGGTGACCTCTATTTGAAGCAAGTTGGGCTGGAGTAACTCCTGCATTATCTTTGACCTTTAACTCCTTCTTTGTGCCTGCAAGGACAAGCACTGTGCATGCCTCGACATTTCCTCTTGATGCGGCCCAGTGCAATGGGGTACAACCTAACAACATACAATACAAAAAAGTACCACATTAGAAAAAAGTGACTGCTCCCATTTTTAGCATTATAAACTTGCTTTGATCGAATAAAATGCTAATACAGCAAGCCGAAATCACAAAATATTCTACCAAGAAAACAGAAGTAAGATAGCAACTAAGAAATCTCAACAAGTTCATGTACACTGCATGCAATAGACCATAAGATGCAAAAGAAGACCAAAGGAACATATATTGCCAACAATTTGTAAAGACCAGCTAAAAACAAGGTCAAGTTGGTCCACACCATCAAATTTTGTGAATACCAGCTGCTAAACGTTTATTAAGTTCCTCTGAGCTGCTGCCACCACAGCCTATTGTTTTGCCTTCACCATTCATAACAGAGAGAAACTTATCTATCCAGTTAATAGTATGTATGGGATTCCCAAGGTTTGGGGTAATATATTTTCATCTCATTATTATGTAGAAATGACTCAATTAGCCTAAAATACCATTGTGTAGGCAATAATTCATCATGCATTGCAAACCATCTACCACAACTACCAATGGTATGGTCCATTCAGGCTCATCCGCAAACTTTGGAACCAGATGCATCATGAGAAAAGACAAATCAAAATGCAGCATTTTCTGGATGAATTGCTGCTAGAACAATTAAAAGTCCCCACAAGAAACTACTTCGAAGAGTAACTAAGTAATATAGAAGTTCTCCTGACATGTGGAAGTGATTGCCATGCATATAGTCACTACACCTTCTTTATCTTGTCTCCCTGGGATGCATCTCTAAAAAGAAGTAATCTGATTGTGTCAGCGTATCCTTTGTATGCAGCCCTGATCAATGCAAAAGAAAAAGCATCCACTGACCATTCATAAAGTACAATGTGGAACAACAAGAAGGATGAATATGCTCTCATCATTAAAAGAAAGTTTCTAGTTAACGTCAAGATGATAATAATGATAATGACGATGATGACAACAACAATAATAATAACAACAACGTTTTTTTGTCATTACAAGAAAATTTCCAGTTGATTACAGGATAGTTAAATCAGAAGATGCTGAATTCCAGAATTCTATCACGGACAGATATATAACAAAGCATCGAGCAGGGCATAAAAGTTAGCTACTATTAGAAATGATATCGAGCTGCAGGTTAAAGTAATATGAAATGAAATGGGAACTGTCTTTCCCATCATTTTTTCGATGTCACAAAACTCTATAGAAATAGCATTCGAAATGATGAGCATAAGTATGATCCTTTCCATCAATGGAATTTTTACATATCGGATGAGCCCATCATTGATAAAAAAAAAAAAAAAAGAGTTTTAACGTCAAGAAATGAGTGCTTCCAATTCGTTTACTTATTTTCCAGAAGGCAGTTTCACGACATTCATGCTTCTTAACATCCAGAGCAATTTTAACATACCAATGAAGAGGACTTCTTCCATCGTTATCTGGTGCATCATAATCAGCATGATATCTTGCAACAATGTGATTTAAGAAGGCCGTCTGGCCGTATTGGGCAGCAACATGAACTGCCTGCAGCGGAGAGGCTAGCAAATGAAGAATGGTCATTAAAGAAAAAATTAACACTAGACAAAGTAAGAAAAGGAACAACCCTTCTCAATGAAAAAATGGAGAACATACAGTCAAACATAATAAATCACGACTCCAGGACATGAAATACCGTGATCTTTGGCAGAGAAAGTTTCCCAAATTGAAATGACCATTATAGCTAGCGGTATCACACATTACTGTTCATCAGTACAACATAGAAGTCACCCATGAAATGCTCAAAATCCTTTCTTAACTCAAGACAAACCTAGCACACCAATGCCATAATAATGAATTTGTTCTTTACTTCATGGCAATGCTATAATTCCTCTACCTACGGTAAGCATTAAATAACAACAATATCTCAAAAGAGAAATGAGAGAATGAATAAGTACCCGATACCCATTTATATCAGCTGCCTCCACCAAGCTCCATTTTGCAAAAGCACATCCGCAACTGCAACGGATCCACGGACAGCGGCCCAATGGAGTGCGGTCTGCTTCACGTTGTCCGTCGCGTTCACATTACCCCCATTCTTCAATGGCCATTTCAAAAACAGTTACATGAAGAACCACAATAATTTGTACGTTAAGACAGTCACAAGAAGGAAGCAAATGCTTCTAAGCAGCAATCTACAAACCAAATTCAGGACCATGTCGCCAGGAATGCACAATTCGCGGGCAAAATCTTTCACGCGGGCGAAGGAAGAAGAAGCGAGCGGTGAAAAGCAATACCTCGATGATGTACTGAACGACGTCGGCGAAGTTGTTGAGAGCAGCCCATTGGAGAGCGTAGTACCCATTAGCATCGGGACTCGAGAGAGAGGCTCCTTCTTGCTCCACGAACTTCCTCAATTTCTCCAATCGCCGTACGCAGAGGAGAGAACACATCGACGGCGGCCGCTTCGTTAGGGAGGGTTTTGGTGTTCGCCGCTCCCGAGGACTCGGTGACTTCGATCTCCGACGAAGCCATACGAGTCACCGCATGCGATCACTGCGTAGAGGATTGAATGGCGATCGAAGGAATTGTGGTTTAGTTGGGGGTTTTATCCTCAACCATCACCAGCTCACTGACAGGGGCGTACCGGAAAATGCTCGGACTGTCCTGGAATCGGACCGGCTAAGAACTGGCAGTTCTTAAGAAAATCGGTCCGATTTTCGGTTTCAAAGTATGGAACCGCTATCCGATCCGTCCGACCCAGATTAATAATTAAATATTGTATTGAAAAAATAACACAAATATTCCTTAATGCGTAATGCGATCCCTAAAATTTTTAATTTTTTTAATTTGATCTCAAAACTTTTGAAATATGTTCAATTAATTCCTAAACATATTCAAATTCAGGGACGATATTGGACTACATTGAATATCTTCCTATAATTTAGAGATTAAGTTAAATATTTTTTAAAAATTCGAGAATTACATTACATATTCGGTTAAAGTTCGTGGACTATATTAGTTAAATTAAAATTTAAGGACGACATTGTAATTAGATGAAGTTCATGAATCATTTGTGTCATTACTCCATTATATTTAAAAAAAAATAAAAAAAATCTAAATCTCTAATTTGAAAGTCGCTCATCTCATCTCGAACTCTCGCTCTCATCTCAATCTATACATTTTCTCGTCTCGACTCTTATAATGTCTTACCTAGTTCTTCGTCTCGGACTCCATTTTCATTGCGACTCCCATCAACTCACGGCCTGACTACCATCAACTCAGGCCAGCCTCCGGCATCACCTCCGTCTCTCACTCTGGTGCATCCATTTGCCTTATGAGTTTGAATCCCTAATCCCTAGTCACCACCAAATCTCTAATTTTCAATCTCTATTGGTGGTGGAGCTGGTGTGAGTCCATGAAATCAAACGGTCGATTACAAGTTCACGTTTTTCGAGAAACGGTCGCGTCTCGATTTAGGATGGAAACTGCTCCTTAGGACCATGCTCAACCCATACTTATTGGTACGCTTCCGAAGCTGACCAATAAGCTATGGGTGAGCATGGTCCGAAGGAGCAGTTTCCATCCTAAAAATCGAGAACAGCGACCGGTTCTCGAAAAAAAACGGGAACTTGTAATCGCCCGTTGATTTACATGGACTCACAACAAGCTCCACCAATCAAATAGAGATTGAAGAATTAGAGATTGGTGAGTAGGACTAAAGATTAGGGTTCAAACTCATAGCAAACTGGACCACCAAGAGTGAGAGACGGAATGTGTGACGGAGCATGGCCGTGAGTTGATGGTAGTCGAGGCGTGAGTGAATGGAGTCGCAATGAAAATGGAGGTCCGAGACGAAAGAGCCAATGTAAGACATTAATAAGAGTCTGAGACGAGAAAATGTATAGATTGAGATGAGTAGCGAGAGTTCGAGATGAGATGAGCGAATTTTCAAATTAGAGATTTAGATTTTTTTTATTTTTTTTAAATATAATGGAGTAATGACACAAATGATCATGAACTTCAATCTAATGTGCAATGTCGTCCTTAAAAATGTTAATTTAACTAATATAGTCCACGAACTTTAACCGAATATGTAATGTAATTCCGAATTTTTAAAATAATATATACAACTTAATCTCTAAATTATAGGAAGATATTCAATGTAGTCCATATCGTCCCTGAATTGAATATGTTTAGGAATTAAGTGAACATATTTCAAAAGTTTTGAGATCAAATTAAAAAAATAAAAAATTTAGGGATCGCATTACGCATTAAGGAATATTTGTGTTATTTTTCAATACAATATTTATAGTATTAATCTGGGTCGGACGGATCGGGATAAGCGGTTCCATACTTTGAAACCGAAAATCGGACCGATTTTCTTAAGAACTGCCAGTTCTTAGCCGGTCCGATTCCGGACAGTCAAGCAGTTTCCGGTACGCCCCTGTCAGTAGCTGGTGATGGTTGAGGATAAAAACCCCCAACTAAACCACAATTCCTTCGATCGCCATTCAATCCTCTACGCAGTGATAGCATGCGGTGACTCGTATGGCTTCGTCGGAGATCGAAGTCACCGAGTCCTCGGGAGCGGCGAACACCAAAACCCTCCCAACGAAGCGGCCGCCGTCGATGTATTCTCTGCCTCTGCGTACGCGATTGGAGAAATTTGAGGAAAGTTCGTGGAGCAAGAAGGAGCCTCTCTCTCGAGTCCCGATGCTAAGGGGGTACACGCTCTCCAATGGGCTGCTCTCAACAACTTCGCCGACGTCGTTCAGTACATCATCGAGGTATTGCTTTTCACCGCTCGCTTCTTCTTCCTTCGCCCGCGTGAAAGATTTTGCCCGCGAATTGTGCATTCCTGCGACATGGTCCTGAATTTGGTTTGTAAATTGCTGCTTAGAAGCATTTGCTTCCCTTCTGTGACTGTCTTAACGTACAAAAAATTATTGTTTCTTCATGTAACTGTTTTTGAAATGGCCATTGAAGAATGGGGGTATATGTGAACGCGACGGACAACGTGAAGCAGACCGCACTCCATTGGGCCGCTGTCCGTGGATCCGTTGCAGTTGCGGATGTGCTTTGCAAAATGGAGCTTGGTGGAGGCAGCTGATATAAATGGGTATCGGGTACTATTCATTCTCTCATTTCTCTTTTGAGATATTGTTGTTATTTAATTGCTTACCGTAGGTAGAGGAATTATAGCATTGCCATGAAGTAAAGAACAAATCAATTATTATGGCATGGTGTGCTAGGTTTGTCTTGAGTTAAGAAGGATTTTGAGCATTTCATGGGTGACTTCTATGTTGTACTGATGAACAGTAATGTGTGATACCGCTAGCTATAAGTGGTCATTTCAATTTTGGGAAACTTTCTCTGCCAAAGATCACGGTATTTCATGTCCTGGAGTCGTGATTTATTATGTTTAACTGTATGTTCTCCATTTTTTCATTGAGAAGGTTGTCCTTTTCTTACTTTGTCTAGTGTTAATTTCTTTAATGACCATTCTTCATTTGCTAGCCTCTCCGCTGCAGGCAGTTCATGTTGCTGGCCCAATACGGCCCAGACGGCCTTCTTAAATCACATTGTTGCAAGATATCATGTGATTATGATGCACAGATAATGATGGAAGAAGTCCTCTTCATTGGTATGTTAAAATTGCTCTGGGATGTTAAGAAGCATGAATGTCGTGAAACTGCCTTCTGGAAAATGAAGTAAACGGACGTTGGAAGCACTCATTTCTTGACGTTAAAACTCTTTTTTTTTTTTTTTTATCAATGATGGGCTCATCCGATATGTAAAAATTCCATTGATGGGAAGGATCATACTTATGCTCATCATTTCGAATGCTATTTCTATAGAGTTTTGTGACAAAAAAAATGATGGGAAAGACAAGTTCCCATTTCATTTCATATTACTTTAACCTGCAGCTCGATATCATTTCTAATAGTAACTAACTTTTATGCCCTGCTCGATGCTTTGTTAATATCTGTCCGTGATAGAATTCTGGAATTCAGCATCTTCTGATTTAACTATCCTGTAATCAACTGGAAATTTTCTTGTAATGACACAAAAAAACATTGTTGTTATATTATTGTTGTTGTCATCATCGTCATTATCATTATTATCATCTTGACGTTAACTAGAAACTTTCTTTTAATGACGACAGCATATTCATCCTTCTTGTTGTTCCACATTGTACTTGATGATGGTCAGTGGATGCTTTTTCTTTTGCATTGATCAGGGCTGCATACAAAGGATACGCTGACACGATCAGATTACTTCTTTTTAGAGATGCATCCCAGGGAGACAAGATAAAGAAGGTGTAGTGAGTATATGCATGGCAATCACTTCCACATGTCAGGAGAACTTCTATATTACTTAGTTACTCTTAGAAGTAGTTTCTGTGGGACTTTTAATTGTTCTAGCAGCGATTCATCCAGAAAAATGCTGCATTTTGATTTGTCTTTTCTCATGATGCATCTGGTTCAAAGTTGCGGATGAGCTGAACGGACCATACCATTGGTAGTTGTGGTAGATGGTTGCAATGCATGATGAATTATTGCCTACACAATGGTATTTTAGGTAATTGAGTCATTTCTACATAATAATGAGATGAAAATATATTAACTCAAACCTTGGGAATCCCATACATACTATTAACTGGATAGATAAGTTTCTCTCTGTTATGAATGTGAAGGCAAAACAATAGGCTGTGGGCAGCAGCTCAGAGGAAACTTAAAAACGTTTTAGCAGCTGGTATTCACAAAATTTGATGGTGTGGACAAACTTGACCTTTTTTAGCTGGTCTTTACAAATGGTGGGCAATATATGTTCCTTTGTCTTCTTTTGCATCTTATGGTCTATTGCATGCAGTGTACATGAACTCGTTGAGATTTCTTAGTTGCTATCTTACTTCTGTTTCTTGGTAGAATATGTTTTGTGATTTCGGCTTGCTGTATTAGCATTTTATTCGATCAAGCAAGTTTTAATGCTAAAAATGGGAGCAGTCACTTTTTTCTAATGTGGTACTTTTTTGTATGTTTGTGTTAGGTTGTACCCCATTGCATGGGCCGCATCAAGAGGGAAATGTGAGGCATGCACAGTGCTTGTCCTTGCAGGCACAAAGAAGAGTAAAGGTCAAAGATAATGCAGGAGTTACTCCAGCCCAAACTTGCTTCAAATAGAGGTCACCGGGCTGTCGTTATTTCCTTGTATGTATCTTCCTCTCATATTTGTGGCTAACTTTGATGGAAATTAACGTCTAACCACTGTTTCAATATGGACTTTACTTGGTAATATTACATTATATGATTTATATCTTTGATCTCTGTCGATCTAGAATCCCGCAATGGTAGTCCTTGAGACTTGCTTGGTGGAATAGTACATTTCTCCAGAAAAGCGTGTCTTTGTTTACCGCTGCACATGCAATCATTCACTGCATTGTTTTCAATTCATTCAGCAATGCGGAGCGGGCAATGAGCAATCATGGACTGACAAAATTCGGAGTGGGAAGATGGTGATACGGTATGCTCCCATTTGTTGTGCATTATAATCAGTGTACTATACTCTTCATCAACTCAGTCTTGCGGTAAAAAGCTGATACAATAATTTACTTTTTGAAGATAATTATGCACTGTTTGCTTGTTATAAATCAATCCCTTGTTCATGTTACCAGCACCTGATCTATCCCAGGTGACTGCATCTGTTGGCCTTTGGGCATGGACAGCTATCTCACTGGCAGTTGGTGCTGATAATGGTCATCAGGTGTTGGAGGTAAATCCTTTTCAATGCCACACTTGATAAGAAGTTTGAACTGTCTTCTCTTTTCTATCTTATACTTTTGTTTTTCATGTCTGAAGTGAACTTTGGTAGGAATTGGCACCTGTCTTGTTAATCTTTATTTGTGGAGAGTTCAGTACATCTCAACCTGCTGTTAGCTTCCTTGACTACTTGTTCTTTCCTCTCTCCTTATAGGATAGTGTTATGATTTTAGGGATAAGGCGGGAGCGAGCACACATAGGGAAAAAACTTTTCTTCTGGGGTGTTTGTATTTTTGGGTGTGATGGCTTCATGAGTATTATTTGTGCTGTTTTGGGATCTTTGTTGTGATTTGTTGGGATGATGTGCTGTGTGGTGTCTATTGTTTGTTTGGTGGCTTGTGGCGATTCCTGTGAGGTTGGCCTTGTTTTGTTGATTTTGTGTTGTTAGTGTTGAGATGTTGATTGGTTGGGTTTTTTGATTTTTATTTGTGTGTTTTGGTCTGTGGTTGGTGCTTTCGTGTGTTTTGCTTTGTCTGGTGTGTGTGTTTGTTTTCCTCTTTTGCTGATAGAGTTTTTTTATTGTGATTTTGGTTGTTTATTTGTGTGGTTTACTGTGTTGTTTGTGCTGCTGATTGTGTTGTTGTTTTTGTAATTTTGGCTTTGTTTTTGAGCTTATGCCCCGTGCTTGGTTGTCCTTTTGGGTTGTTTGTTTGGTGTTTTTTGTTTGTGAAGGTGTGATGCTTTGCAAGTTTTTGTTTGGTATTTGGATAATAACATAATTTTAGATTTTGGTTTTCATTTAAGTATTCTCTGTGAACTATAGACAGTGTTTTCATGGAGTCAATCTCTTGGTAAGAAAGATTTGGACATTTTCCGCATTACTAACGTTAATTCCCTTTTGATCGATAATCCGAAAAGTATAAAAATCAAAAGAACAGTTTAGAGTTTCCATATATTGTGGATAGGCTGTGTGCATAATGCCCATAGTGAAAGATTTGAGAGTTTCCAGTGCATTGCCTTTGGAATGGTTACGTGGGTGTGCAGCTTTTAATTGCTGATTGCCTCGTGAAGTGCAGTAAAGACCCAGGTATATAAAGACACAAGGGAGCTGGGCAAGTCAGGAGCTGAGGTACAGAATGTCTCTACGATAATGATTGCCTGATGTAAGAACATAGCAGTAATTTACGGGACAAATAGGTGCAGGAATTGAAAATGGACAGCTAGTAAGGAAAAAGGCATTTAAGCCAAACGCATCCCAAACTGTCCTCAAAATGATTCTAACTAGGATATCTCATGTCACATAATAATGGTGCAGTTGGTGAACTTGTAAAGCACTTTTCTTAAATAATGAGGCCACGGGTGTGTGGTTGAGATTACGAGGGAGAGTATGCTGGCCTGACATTGACGGTCAAAGTTTGGTTGCAGGGACATTTTTTGCCCAACATAGTACGCAGTTTTGATATTTTCTAAGAGGGAACTACCTTTGGCAAGGCTTTACAGTAACTTTAATTTGCAGGATCCTTTGGTGCAGTTTGATCTTTAACAACTCCTCTCTACAGACTGGAAAATGGCTGCAAGCTTAGCCCAACTTGCAAGGTTTGCTGATATGCCTTTGGGTGTTCCCTTGGTATCTTTTTCGGGGTGATTACGGGATTGCATTTGCATGCAACTTGTTGTCATGGTTTTTCCATTCAGATTGTTCGACCTGTCCGATCAACACTGCCTCATGTAAGCACTGCGTGAACAGTTGATCATCATTGCCTTGGATACCTAACTGTGTTGGGAAGTAAGAGTTTCTTTCTGCCGGTTTGATCTGAGAAAAGAAGCCATAGAAAATTTTTACCATCAGTATGTTATGGCTTCCTCCACTATGTTCACGTGACAAAGTAAAACAATAGGATCTATATGCTGATTTTATTATGAGACCCTTCTGAATTTCGCGGGAATCTCTGTCCATCGTGTTCTTTGAGGCCTCTGGATGAGCTTTTAATTGCAGTGTTAAGAGTATCACTGAGTTCTGCTACGCTTTTTTGTTCTTCTTTCTCCAAGAAATACACATATTTTAGCTCTCTCTTGCATAATGTTTCTGCACCTCATTAAAAAATTGTTTGTTATTCTTTAAAGATCTCTTGTTACTCTTTGTTCAAACTAAAATCACTGCCTATTGCAGAAGAACAAATGGGATTTCTTTGTTTTGATTTGTATGGCCACATTGACGTCATTTCTTGGTGCTCTGCCATTGCAGTTCAAAGTATGTTCCACCCTTTGTCTCCCAATTTTTTAACATCGCCATCCAGGTTCATTGTTGACTCATGACAATACACTTTTGCAGGGATATGGACCGCCCACAGCCGCATTTTCGATGGGCAAAGTCATGGATTCGTTATGTATGGTTCAACATCCTGGAATTGCTGTTTTTTTTCTGTTATCGACGGCACCAATTCTGATTGCTGTTACAATTTTGACAATCGCACAGGATCTCACGGTACTGTCTAGATTCGGGCAGTTTGTAACCTATTTCTCATTCATAAAAAGTTGAGTTCATATCCTGGACATTGTGTTATTTTGATTTTGGTTGTCTTTGTCCATCTAACGCATGGTTGATCTATGTGCATACTTCTTAAGTTGGTAGAAGAATAACGGGACGCTGGACTCTCTTCTGGAACTAGTGCACTGTAAAACAGAATCTAACTTAATTGTGTGATGCAAATGAAGTATGACATCCTAATCACTATAATGGCCTGCTACATATACATTTGATATATTTAAATGCAGTGTGTTTGGCATAATTCCTTTGCATTATTCTAAATGATTGTTTATGATAGCCTGCTCATTATAATACCTTCTCTTTCCTTTACTTAATATTAGTGCAACTTCCTCTTGTGCTGCATTCTGTCTGTTATCACATCAAGTATGTAACAAGTGATTTTCCGACATTCATCTTGTGGTGCAGATAGCCCGGAATATCACCACCAATGAGCTGGCCAATGCCCATCCGGTACGGGTACCTTCGTGGTCCAGACGGCATTTCCATAACCCTACAACCATGGGTGCCGGAACAAACTGTGCTGATTTTCTTATCAACGGATATACTGATGACAATGAGATTGCGTGGCCTTCATTCACCGCAAGTTCACAGTTAGCACCATTCGGGAGGATTTGTCAGTTCATGCGTGATTAGTACAGAGTTCCCTGAGCCCCTAATTATCTATATCAGCTGATTACCCAGATGTGACAACAGTTCCTGCAATTTAGTTTTGGTGTATCCATTCGTAACAGTGCCAGGAAGATCATTCGTCGTCCATAGCTTATATCCACACACCGTAAAAAGGGTTTGCCCCTTCACTAACACCAGACAACGTATAAGTTGATCCCACCCAGTTGCCTGTACATACGAAACACGAATTTGATTAATTCGGCATGGCAAGAAAGC
>JAGVVM010011805.1:0-14897 GCA_019149425.1 Psidium friedrichsthalianum
TTACAGGGTAAGGGAGAAGTCGCCGGAAGTGCCCTTGGAAGCTCTTAACTGAGCTTTTCGCATAGAGGAAAGCGACTTACAAACTTATCCGCAATAAAACTGCTCGAAGTTGCAATGATCTGTGGGGTTTTTTCTATATTCAGGTCGTTCCTCTGCATCATAGACTGTGACCTTAGTAGATGTATCATGACAGTGGATTCAGTATTTATCTTGATTGTCTGCGCCCAACACGCCTTGACAGGATGAGGATGAATAGATGGTGAGATATCACCATTTTTCTTTATTTTTTTGTTACTTTATCATTTTGTTTAGTTGATTTATATATTTGTGATTTATTGTGTTGTTTGAGTTTTTTTTTTTTTCTTTGTGTCTTATTTGTGTAGCTTCTTCTTGTGTTCTTGTTTCTGTCTTTGGTTTGTTTTGTCTCTTTTGTTTTTTTTTTGTTTTTTTTGTTTTTTTCGATGTTTTTGTATTAGGTTGTTGTGCTGTGTATTCGAGGGGTACTTCTTTTTTTTTTTTTTGGTTTTTTTGTTCTCTCTTGTGTTTTTTCTCTCTTTTTGTTGTTTTCTTGGTTTTTATTTTTTTTTTTTTTTTTTTTTTTTTGTTTTTGTTATTTTTCCAATTCTTAGGTTTGCTACTCGTTGTGTTTTACGTTTTTGTTTTGTGTCTTTGGTCCTGGTTATTTTTTTTTTCCCCCGCTGTTTGTTTCTTTTTGTAATTAATTTTTTTTTTTGCGGTTTGTATTTTTCTTCCAGCCCTTTTTATGCTGGTTTTTTTTTGTTTTTTATTTTCCCTATATTTATTTTTTTTGGGCCTTTTTTTATGTTTGTATATTTACTGGCTTTTTCTCTTTTTTTAAGTGGTTTCCTGCTTTTTGTTTAGCGTTATTCCTTTGCGTTATGTGTTATTGTTGTCTATTGTTTCTTTATTTTCTCTGTGTTGTGTTTGGTTATTTTTTTTTTGGGGTGCTATCTGGTTTTTGTTTAGGTGTTTGAGCTTTTGTTTACTTCTTTCCTTTTGCTTGGTTGTTTAATTTTTTTTTTTTTTTTTCTTATATGTTTTATTTTTGTTGTGTTGTTTTTCTAATCTTGTAGCAGCTTTTTTTCTTTTTTTTTGTTATTATTACGTTTTGTTTTTTCTCTTTTTTGTTTCTTCTTTTTTTTGTTTTTTGGTTTCTATAGTTATTTGTGCCTTTTTTTTTTTTGTTTTTTTTTGTTTTTGCTTTTTTTCTTTTTTTGTTTTTGTATTTTATGGTTTTTATTTTTTTTATATTTTTTTTTAGCATTTTTTTTAAGTGTTTTTTTGTGTTTTTTTTTTTTTCTTTCTTTTTTTCGTTTTTTTCTTGTTTTGTATTTGGCTTTTTTCATATCTGGTTATTTTTTTCGATTTTTTTCTTTTTCATTTTTCAGAGTTCTTTAATTTTTTTTTTTTTCTTCTCTTCTTCATATTTTTCTTTGTTTTTTTTTTTTTTTTTTTTCTTTTTTTTTAATCTTTTTTGTTTTTCTTTTCTTCATTTTTTTTTTATTATTATTGTTTGTTCTTTTGTCCTTGTTTCCCTTTTTCTTTTTTTTCTTGTTACTTTTCTTTCTTTTACATGTTTGGTTTATTTTTGGTTTTTTTTTTTTTTTTTCTGTAACCTTTTTTTATTTATTTTTTTTTTTTTTTTTTTTTTTCTTTTTATGATATTTCTTTTTTTTGTTTTTTTTTATTTTTTTTTTTTTTTTTTTTTTTTTTTTTTTGTGTGTTTTTTTTTTTTTGTATCTTTTTATTTTTTTTTTTTTCATTTTTATTTTTTTATTTTTTTTTTTTTCGTTTTCTTTTGGTGTTTTTTATTTAGACCGTTGTTTTTCTTTTTTGCTATGTTTTTTTTCTTTTCGATATGTTAAGTATTTTATTTTTTTTTCCTACTTTGCTCCTCCTTTTTTTTTTTCGTTTTAGTGTTTCCAGCATTTCAGTGGTCTTCCCGTTTATTTTTTGATGAGATTTCCATAGGTTGTCACAAGTTTTTTTTTTTTTTTTTATGACAAAATTCTTCACGTCGCTAGTTCGAGCTTCATTATCAGAAGCTCGCGGGGTATGTTGTCGAACACCAGTAGCTTCAGTTTGAAAAAATTAGTGATGATTTAAATGTAGGATAAATTTGAGATTAGAGTAAAAGTTGGTATACTTTTTTTGACAAAAAAAGGAGTTCGGAGCAGAATCGGATCTATCTACGATATTTGATAGGATAAGCCAACTATAATTACTGCAAGTTGACAACACGTTAATTGAGTCGGCAGTGGAGATTTAAATTATGATGCATTTTTCATTGTTAAAACATTTTTATTAGATGGAGACGGTAAATTAATCTCATCAAGCTGAGATATGGCACCAGCGAATCATTTAATAGCGAAGGATGCATCATGATTTAAATTAAGTCGACGATTTGGGAGATATTACAAGTTGAACTTTATACGCAAAAAATAAAAATAAAATAAAAATAAAATAAAAAATTCTAACCCGAAATATGAACGCTCTCCGCGTTCCTCCAACGACATCCACTCTCTCTCTCCATTTGATATTTCTCTATCCCATGTAAATAGCTATCCTGCACCGGCGCCGTCCAATTCAACTCCATCTCTCTCGATGGGACTGCGAAAATGATGAACCCCATGGCAATAGCCGCCGCTTACCCTTTCCTTGTCCTTGTTCTCCTCTCAATGCATCAAATTAAGGACGCCTTCATCCATCCCTATTCGCAATTCTCGCGATCGTCGCCTCACCACCGGTCTGACGTCCCGGTGTCATGTGATCTGCTTCGTGCCGGGAGTCGATTTCGAGTCCTCGGTTGTGGCCGGCGACCTCAAGTTCGGTTGCACGACGGGTGGACTCGTCCGGCCGTCGACACAACACTTGCCAGAGTGAGTGATTATGTGACTTGTGAGAAGTTCGAGTATGAGAAAATCTCACGATTCGATGCGTGGACGGATATAGTTTGCCGGCCAGGGTTTGTGCGAATTTCAGTTCGTTATATGCTCAATGTCGTGCTATTTTGCTTGGTTGTTCTGATATGTCATGTGAGGCACGGCAATGCATATGGGGCAGGCTAATAAATTTACTGTAGTATTGTTTATCCAGGTTACGCCTTCGGCCCCCGTTTGTCTATCTCCTCGACGATTTACCTGCTGTTTGTGGTTTTGTTCTTGGGATTGCCCAGATGTTTGGATTCTGTTTGCTTGCTATAGTTCCCGTTATTTCCCTAGACCGAAAGTTGGATGTTGCATTGCTGCATATCGTGAAAGTCAGATGACATTATGACAAATGTTTGAGTTGTAAATCCACTAATTGGTAAGACAGTTCCTTGCTTTGGTGACTCAAGTCACTTCAGTATTGAATAGGGATCTCTCTAGTATAGGAATGTGGTTCCTTGCTCCTTCCAGAGATCTGGTTGTACAATATAGGTAATTGATTACATGAGGTTCTTCCTTTGTGTGTGCATGCTGCACGGAAAAACTTGTGCCGATGCATATTCAGTACGGTAAATTGGGCTTCATTGATGTCATGTAGGACGGCAAGGAAGGAATTCCGCTCTCAGATTTTTTTTTGTATTTGGATGGTTTTTTGGATTCTTTTTGGAAGATATTTGGTTCTTTTTGGTTCTTGTCCCACCGTGTCTTTTCGTTTTATGGAATTTCGGAATTTTTCTTGTCTTTTGTTTATTTTTTTCTGGAGTTTTGTTTTTTTTTCTTTGTTTTTTTTTTTTGGGTTTGTTTTTTTTTTGAGTTTTTTGTCGGCTCTTTTTTTGGATTTGGGTTTTTTTGACCATTTTTGATCTTGTTTCTCTCCCGTGTCAAGTTGTTCCTGGATGTTTTTTGATTTCTTTAGCTAGGAAACTCAGTCTGAGATAGAGAGAGGAGAAACCAGCATAGCAATTAACAAAGAGGTGTTGATTTTGGGAAAACTGCTCTCTATATAGCAGCGGAGGATGATTCTCTGGTTTCTCACTCTTCAGTACTCTCCCTGTGGAGGCATTTATTCAAAGACGGATGACCTCAATGGGATACTGCTGCACTACAATTCTCGGTTCAATTCATCACCACAGACTTTTTGGACAGTTTAGATAAGTATTTATACGCGAGGAAGGTATCTGAATGCAAAGCTTGTTTTATACCTTTAGTTATGCTTTTCAGTTTTGTGCTTGTATTTTGTTTTGATTATTGATATACCTCTATCGGAAGATGGTTCTATATTTGCTTGATCAAACGAAGAATTGTCATTGGAATATGATCCCATAATGAACCCACTTTTTGGTTGCAATTAATTCTGATGTAAAGATTTGGTCCTCAATAATCATCTATCGTGGAGTATGCACAGCCTGACTATCTCCATATATCTGTCTATTGGTGGAAGCACTCACAGGAAAGTTTTTTTTTTGGTAAAGCACTCACAGGAAAGTTTATTCCAGAATACTTAATGTTTCACTGTTCTTCCCCCTGATACTCTAAGATGGCTTTATTCCTTCCAGTAGGTAGTTTTTTTTTTTTTATATATAATTTGCTAATTTGCTAACTGGAAGAAAGGCTTATGGATTTTCGCCATTTCCTACTAAAAATATGGCGTCTTCCAAAATAAATGATTCTACTTGTGTTGGCATTTTTGACAAAATCTGACGCCCGCTTCTTTGCTTCTACGATTTTTGCTATGTTTTAGATCTTTTACTTTTCATGATACGTCTTGATCAGGGATTTCGCAGAAGCAGTGCCCGGAGTTGCTAGATTTTCGATCTCTGTATCTCCATTAGGTATATACTCGTTATTGAGTTTATGCCCATTTATGAAGAGAATGAATAGAATCAGAGCTGGTCCTTTCTTCTAATAATTCATCACATCTTGCTGTCTGCGTAGGTTTTGACGCACCGCTCAGGGTCAGCTGCAATGCTTTCCCTATCTATTCAGAAGTTTGAAAATGCTCAGACTTTGGGGTCTTCTGAATTTTGATGTGGAATATTTTTTCCACATGATCTTGAAGGTCTCCCGAGAGGCTATGATAAACGGAAAAGCAAAGATTCTGATCAATCACACATAATGACATCACAAGCCCTACTTGTGCAGGTCATTTCTCTCATATTCTCATTATTTGGCTTATCTAAATGAAGTCAGGAAAAGTTCGATAAAAGATCGTGCTGATTCTAATTACGATGGCAAAAGGTCATCTGTCATTCAAGCACTTATCTTCTATGATTTAGGGCATGCCTGGATTGATTTTTACTTTCGGTTTTTGCTTAATTTAAACCTTGCACTCATGGGACTTTACCTTTTTCAAATCCGAAACTCTTGAAACTTTCACGACACCAAGGTGTTTACACATAGATTCACATATAAATTTTATCATAATGTTCTGAAATTTGAATAATATTTTAACTCTGTTGGGAAAGCAAACAGTACTTTTTTCCTTTTGTTTAAATGCAAACAAACATGTCCTTAGTCTTTACCAAAAAAAAAAACAAACATGTCCTTAGTTATCTGGACTGCAGATGCTCCTATTTGATTTTGATAATTTATGTGAGGATGAAAGCTGAATTATGTTTCCCATGCCATGAGGTCTGTGGTCTCTAAAGTTAACACAAGATAGAGAAGGGAGAAAAAGCCAATATGAACATATAAAACAACAGAAATGACTAGAAGGAATTTTGTCAGTGTCAGTTTCAAAATCCCTACTGATATTCACTTGATTCTTGTGTTCATATCACTTTGAGGGTGTATTACAAATTCGGGATGCACCCTTCTCGATGTGGTTCTTCATGGTCTGGCTTGTGGCATAGTATTTATGGGATTGATTCTATTGAATAACTAGTGTCTTATATTAGGCTATTCCTTTGCAACTACAGGGGGTTATTTATGGAGCTTTCTGCCTGATAACTTGTGCAGATTTTGACAGATTTAAAGGGTGCTTTCTGGCCATTTCAACATAACCATAACGAGAGTCTATTCCTAAGGGCTGCACAAGCTGCTAATTGTTCCGACAGATCCAACGCTAGTGAGGAAAGGTAGTCGAATATGCTTCTATGGGTATTAGATTTTATTTATTAATTAGGGTTGCACATGCTGCTAATTAAGTTGATAGATTTGATCTTTGTGAAGATAACTGAGTTTGCTCTATGCAGTTGATGTTTTATTTTGTTTAGATTGCAACTATAAAACTGCAATTTGAGTTGGTTGTAGTCATTTAGGTCTATTTTGGGCATGTTACAGTGGCTTTCAGCTTGCATCTACCAAGGCAGCTCAATACAGATTGGATCGTGGAGTTTGGACTACTGTTTGTCTTGGGGATATGAGACGTGCATTAGCTGGTGCGTAATGTGCATCTTGAAAGAGTTCCTACTGTCATTGGCCAAAAAAGAAATAGCAATAAAAAGTTTACTGTTGAACATGCCACATTTAGACCTCAAATTCTTGAGTCGGCGACACTATTTCTGCTGCTTTAATTGCCCATGCATAAAAGGTGATTTTTTCTTGTCTGTTGGTTTTTGCATTGGTACTGCTGGAAATTGCCAATGGAAGTGTGAAAATAATATGTGGATCCTAATGTTACACATGACATGTCCCTGTGGGTTTGGGCATGTCTTCCTGAAAGGCCATAGGTTCTGGAATGAACATCATAGGCTGGACTCTGGAGGGACATGATCCAGGTCTTAAATAGTTTTTTCTTCTTTGTAAGGTCCTTTGTTGATTTCAATGTTTCAGGAGGCAATGGCCTATGTTAGCAAAAGACAAGTTCTCAGACCTCTCTATGCACATTGACTTAACCACTGGTATATTTGGGTAGATTTCCATAATTTGAGTGGACGCCAATGAAGTTCTTCTTGTTCGTCAGCAGATTTGCTTTTTAGGCAAATACTTTTGTGTGTTCTCTGTCAGCCTTCTACTAGCTTGTGTCATCTGTACTTAATCAGGGAACCAAGGATTTGTGATGCCGTTGTTGAATGTGCTTGAATGCCTTTTTATTTAGCTTTCTGATCTCTAGGAGAAGGCAATTTAACCAGCATTTTCATCGTTCCAGCATGTGAGCGTCTTATCCTTCTCGAGTTTGATCTGAAGGAACTAAGAGACTACAGCATTCTTCTCTATCACTGTGGTCTATACGAGCAGTCTCTGGAATATCTCAAGTTGTACATGGAGACAAAGGTAAATTTTTATATGCAAGTATTTGCCTCTAGAACTGGGCTAGAGCTATCTAGCTACTGCCTTCCACATGGGGGGTTGTGATTGGCTGTGTGAAGTTGAAAATTGCACATACCTAGATTAGGACTGCATGCGAGCGGCTGGTGGAAGTATGAAAAATCTCCATGTAGGAGGCAAGAGATAGCTCCTGCCTGGATTTGAAGGCAAATATGCTCAATTTCGAAAGGGACAATTCGACATTTCTGTTAGGTTATTTGTCTTGTTATTTAGTCATCGCTATCTCTGTTGCTACAGATTTCCTCTTTAAAAGGCATACCAAGTGATCCTTCCAGCGTCATGGAGGATGATGCTGAAGAGAAACTCATGGTACGCCTCAATCTCATATTGATGGAGGACGGCTGGGGAAGTCCGACACATGCTAGGAATTTTCTCAGTAACAATTCTGAACCATGGTGAAGGCTCATCTATAGTGTTAGGGGACAGTAAGAACGTAAGGTGCTTCAGTCACCATTTAGGTTTGTGAATGATAAAAACTAGAATGAACCCCCAGGAACAGCTGACTAGAGTTGAACATGCAACCACAAGGATGAGAAGGACCATGGGCGATTGTAGTCTTTGGGGAAGAGGAGCAAGGTCGAGTGAATCACACGAAATTCGTGTCCAAAAAATCGTTCAGCCTGGTGGAAAAGCTCAAAAAGTTTCCTTTTGATTTACCTTGCTGTGCATTACGTGGGGTTCACGTCATTGGCAACTCTTGTAAATTTTGGTAAATCATTCTGTATATTCCAAGTACTCTCTACAGTGACGATTACATTAGTGTATTGTGGCGATCACATAACTGCACCTTCAGTTTTCTACCTAGTTGGTACTGTATTCTGGCATGATGCCTGAGATTTTTTTCGTGGGTCTACGAAATGCATTTTCGAGCACTTGACATGATGTATGGGACTGAGTTCGAGATGTCGATCTCAGTTCTTTCCCTATCACCAACACTGCTGCTTGTGTGATCACCACCATCTCTACTCCCACAATTTATACAGCCAACATGAACACGTCGTCGCCAGTGGCAGCCACCTCCAAGCTCTCTAATTTCCAGCACCATAGTTCCTACCATTTCAACACTGGTCACGGCTCTTAACAGAGCACGCCATGACCCCAGGCCAAACAGAATTCAGCACTTCCATCCCCATCGTCGCCTTCCAATTTGCCCCTTCCACAGCGCAGTCCATCGCTAGGTAATCTCCCTTCACCACCTCCCACCACTATATATCTCCAACAAGATCACGTTTGACGTTTCTATCTCCATTATCACCGTTGCTCGACGCCTTTGCTCCACTTCATCCATGCACCTCCACTCCCACTTCTGGTACCGAATTACCAACCGCAACCGCTTCACCGAAACAACTCGACCCGATTTGCGTAGTCAACGCTTTGTTTTTGTTAAATGACAGTAATTCATAGCGCAAAAGCTTGGCTATGCCTATCCTAGTGCAAGCGGGAGATATGTTATGAGACGACGTGTATGTAGTTTATGATCCTATCCTGTTATATCTAACTCCAAGCACGGTAGATCCATTGAATTCTAGACGAAAGGGAAGCAAAACCAAGGTGAGCGAAAATTGTGGGATGGGTTCATTGCACCTTTAATTTTTAAGGAGCGGGCTACAAAAGAAAGGTCGCTCCTTTTCTAGTTGGAGACCATTATCAGCCAAGGTTTTGATCCTTTTGTCGCTTTCGGGACTCGTCAAGCGATGTGCAGCTGTCTGGTAATTCCCCCGCCGGAAAACAATCATGCTGCCTCAACGCCGTCTACATCTCAAGCACGTTTCATGAATCACCCGACGCATTAGCTTACAAACCATTATCATTATCATTGTCATTATGAAAGAGAAAGTCGCGGGGCATTGAAACTGCCCTGCAAATAAATAAAACATCATGCGGGTCGTTGCGCACTTTAAGAGGCGTTCACGTGAATGGGAAACCTCATACAGAGCCTAAGTAGAGTGTCGGCCGTTGCTCATCCTCTTTGAGACCAGTTGTTCGTTGACACAGTGAATCAAGAAGTCAATACCGATTGCAGTCGTAAATGGTAGTGACAGATTCCACGAGATGAGATTGTGTGCATACATACGAAGGGGACCGATTCACTGTCTCAAGGCACCCGCACTTCAGCTTCAACCTAGGATGGAAGAGATGCGTTTAGACGTCTTTTCTGATCGGCAACTTTAGAATAGGGTCGAGCAAGATGGATTGACAGAACCGAAAACCGTCCAAATCGGATCAGACCGGACTGGTTCCCGGTTCCATAAAATCAAAATCAGTTATTTTCGATCCTATTTCGGAGAAACCGGACCGGACCCATTATTATTATTTTTATTTCTCAAATATAAATTCAATAATTTAATAATTTTTTTAAAAATATAAACGTAATTTGATTAATTTGTTAAAATCAAAGTCCGTATGGCTTACTTTATTAATAAATCAACAGTGTTATTGGGCAGAATCGGATCGATTGATGGATCCGATTACAGATTTATAGATGGATCCAATCGAATGGGAAATCCATCATCCTTGCTTCAGACCGCTTGTGCAGTTATGCTGGTCGGCTATTACATTAACACATTTGAAGCTGATGACTACAAAAAATTCCGTTTGTTTTCTCTGTCTCCACTACCGTAGTGGTGTGCGTGTCTGTGTTACTAGCTGACCCGTGTTTAGCTTGCTGCTAAACTGCTCGGATGTTGAAGTTTTGTTCAGATCCAAGGTGTGAGAAACTGACCCTTGGCAACAGATGAGCGACGCGCGTACGCCCTAACAAGCCCTAAGCCCTCAGAGGTCACTGTTCGTAGATGCTGCAGTAATGGGCAAGCGATGTGATGTAGATCTGCCACTACGATTTTACCCAAAGAAGGGAGGGAAAGAGAGATCTTGAGAAGCCAACTCTTTTGCCATTCTTTGCTCCGCGAATTGCAGAAAAAGGGTCGAAAAGATTCTTGGACCTTTTGATTTTGCTGCCTTTTTCATGTACATCCACCAAAAAAAAACATGAAACTCCATGAACCCTCACGAAAATCGCAAAAGAAGGGGATGAACGCGCGTCGTGTTAGGCAGTCCAATCCAAAAATTTAAGTTGATAGAAAGAAAGAAACTCGAATGTATATAATAAGCTATTTTTTAATGCAAGTGGGACTGGTTCTTAGAATTTGGTCTGTCCCCCAAATTTTTATTTAAATATGTTTCAAAAGAGAAGTTCGATGATGTTGCGCACTATTTTCTTGAAGAGATCATTATTGTGTTTGCTGCAACAAATACGTATTCAATCACGCCTCTGCTCAAATTAAACAAGCGCTCTCCCCCGCGATCCGTGAATGAGGATGAAAACAGAGAGAGAGAGACTTTTCACCGACCCACATTTTTCGGTTCCTTCTAATTTCAGTCCCCTGAGCTTTAGGTTTTTTTTTTTTTTTTTTTTTATATTGACCATCGAGTTTTGGATAATTCGAAGAAGTTATGCACAATGAGCTGTGCGTGATCTCCATCTCCACCTCCACCGCTGTCAGTCCAAAGTCGTGCAGATCAGTAGAGCAGAGAGGGGCGCTGTTTCCTTCAACCTCCATGAGCCCCACCACGCTCACCAGCCTAGCCACCTCCTCCACCTTAATGAACAAAGGTGGAGGAAGAGAAACCGACGGCAGCAAAGATGGAGCGGTGGAGTGGCTTGTAAGCCTATTTTTCTGCAAAATAAAAAAAAAAACCGTCTTTGACCCAGCCATTCACTGATCATCCCACGCTCCCAACCCAACCCAAACCAAACCAAACCAAAACCTTCACCGCCAATTTAGCCAAAGCCAATAATGACAAGTAGTGTTGTGATCATCCACCCCCTTTTCTTTTTTTTTCCCTCAATGGAGAGATGGGATTCCTTCCTCTCTCGTTTTTTTCTTTTCTTTTTCCTAAAACACCTGTGTCAAATCGTGGAATCCAGCCAAGCCAACTGCGGAGGAGAGGGGAGGGGAGGGGAGGGGAGGGCAATAGGGGGCTAGGAATTGAGCTATGAGAAGTAGGGTGGCTAGTGGGACCCATGTGGTTGGGGCCTATAAGACTACCTAGACCTAACCTAGTCTACTGTCTAGACTTAGATCCTAGACGCCTAGTCATCAAGCAAAAGGCTGGTCCCAGAACCCACTTCTCCTCTCTCTCTCTCTCTCTCTGCTCTTTTACTCTAGTCTAGTGTGACTCCATTAGGGAATTCAATTCAATTCAATGTCGCTAGCAGTTTTGCTTGTGGTGTGGGAGAGGGACCATCCATGCCTGCATGCCTATGCCTGAGCTCATTTGCCTACACCACCCTCCAATTCTTCTCCACCTTATCAGCCGCCTGTCGCCGTCGCGGTCGCACCCACTTTTTTATCCCCTCCCTCCTTAAGTTAACCGCTACTCTCTCCCTCTCTGACATCTGACACCCTCTCTCTCTCTCTCTCACTCTCTCAAATTTTGCCAATTATCCCCCCATGATTTCCTTGGCCTTGCCATTTATTGCCAATTATCCCCCCATGATTTGCTTCGCCTTGCAATTTATTTCGATATATTCGACAAAGGAAAGAAATTATTTTATGCTTAGTCTCTATTTCCCATGAATTTTTCTGTGTGAAAAAGTTCAAAAGATGATTTGATAGGAGAGGTTAGATCAATTATGGGCTGCTAGAGAGAATTTACATGAAATGGTGTTGGGATAAAGACCTAGCTAACATCCTCCAGGTGAATGACCCTGGCCGATACCATAAAACATAAGGCGAACTCAAAAGAAAATACGAAAGGGATTGATTTGATAAAAAAAAATGTCGTAATTGTTAGAATATTTTCATTTTGAAGGTAAGTGAACCCAGCACTCCAACAAAATTACTAGGACGAGAAGAAATTCAATTCATCAAAATCCTTCATGAGCAATCAAACAATGAGGATGCTTTTGCAAACACGTGTAATCAATGCACAAACACTCGCAAATACTTGCAATTAATGTCCAAGACCAAGTTTAATTGGCAACATGAGCAAGATAAGTTTTACTAATTAAAATGGGTTACTACCCTGAGAGGCACTATCAAGACCTAGGGAACACCACCCCTTGTCTAATTTTAGCATTTTTGGTGGAGTAAAAGAAAATAAATTTACCAAAATGGTCGCATTATATTAATTTTCACGCGGAAAACTATTTTATGACCCACCTAGTCCAACAAATCAAGATAAGCAAGTCAAAGATTAGAAGGTGAGATCTTATTTAGGTTTGTACTTGCTCGTTAAAAATCTTTGCTTTTTCCTTAAGAATTGGGAAAATATAAAAGTAAAAAGAAAAAAAACATAAATTTGATTATTTAAATTTTGAGAAATCTGCAGCGTTTTCATGGGAAAAGGATAAAAATGGAGGCTTGGTGGCTTTTTGGTTTCTGGGGCCAAGGCGTTGAGAATAGGTAGGAGGAGGAAGTGGGGAAAGCAAGCTGGTTTTGATTATCATTCCTCACTTTCCCATTTCCTGCAACACCTTCTGCAATTACTGGGCGTTCGTTTTCCTTCTCTTTCCCATCTTTGTTTCTTCCTCTCTCTCTCTCTCTCTCTCTCTCTCTGTCTCTCGCGTTCCCCCAGAGACAAACGAAAAGATCAAAACCATTGCAAAGATGGAAACTTCTTGTCCAAGCAAGCAACAACGACAATAATCTCTCTCTCTGTAGCTGGTCTTATTCAGCAGTGCATGCAATTATTATTACTTGTCGCATATTACCTCGAAAGATTCTCGTCACTCCCGACCTTCACTCTTCCTCTTCCGGAAGAAATCTCTCTGCCCCTCTCCGTGCATGGCCACCACTCACCACTTCAACTACTCCTCGGCCGACCACATCAACATGCTCGGCCTCCGAGACGTCGTTTTCATTGCCCCGCCGTCCTCCTTGCACCACCAGCAACCCCAGCAACCGCCCCCCATCTCCGACCACCACCCCCACCAGCCGAGCTTCCACTTGCCTTCGTCGACCGCCTTAGGCGTGGGCGTCAGCATATTCCCGGTCCTCACCGCGACGCCCTACAATGTCGCGGAAGACTGCGGGAACGCCAGCAATAACGGTGAGGCCAGCAACACTGCGAATTTCTGGAGGAGATGCGATGATCAGTCCAGCTTTTCCAAGAAAGACGTGTTGGGTGTCGGTGAAGACGAGAGCAACAGAGGCGAGAAACTGGAGGAGATCGGTGGGCTGAGCAGTAGCAATTTGAGGGTGTGTCGGGACTGTGGGAATAGAGCCAAGAAGGAGTGTAGTTATAGGAGGTGCAGGACCTGTTGCAAGAGTAGAGGGTATGATTGCTCCACCCACGTAAGGAGCACGTGGGTACCGGCGGCGAGGAGGCGGGAGCGGCAGATGGCCACGGTGGGGATTGGCTTTGGTGGCGGCGGCGAGGGAGGAGCAGGAGGTGGCGGCGGTTCTTCGGGGTCGTCTTCTGGAGTGAAGAGACCAAAACTAGTTGATGGGTCATCAAATCACGGTGCAACTAATGCTTCTTCCACCTCGAATGCTACCACTCCCAGGAGCTTTGATACTAGTTCCTGTCATCATCAAGGTCCTCTCTCTCTCTCTCTCTCTTCCGATGGAGTATTAGGGGGCCACCGAGAGAAGGCGCCATCTGGGCAGCTTTAAATGACATTTTAAAATTGACTGAAGCTTAGTAGTTCAGAAGATCTTAAGTCTCATGTGTTAGAAGTGTGAATGTTCAACTGATAATAGAAAAGAAGATTGATCCACCGGGTGGTAAATGTTTTTTTTTTTTTTTGGTAAAGCACCGGGTGGTAAATGTTGTCTTCTAGTTATTTCTTTAATGTGGATAATTAAAGGAATTTATCCTCCTCTTGATTGATCAACTAATCTGCTTAGTGGATCTTATTCTAAGATCGATGTAGTGACTTCTTGGATTCCAGATGCTAGCTTCAAGCAGTCCTTACCGGGCCAAGTCCGTGCTCCGGCAGTTTTCAGGTGCATCAGAGTCACTGCAATTAGTGACAATGCAGCTGAATTTGCCTATCAAGCATCCGTTAGCATCAGCGGGCATGTATTCAGGGGCTTCCTCTATGATCAGGGGATTGACGAGAAGAATGCATTTCCATGTATTTCAGAACTTCGATTTGGAGGAGCCGCCGGCACAACGATCAGGGATTCTTCTCCAATCGTCGAGCCACCAAATGCATATGCAGCATCTGGTTGTCGCAGATTGCTTGAAGGTATAGCCTCTCGTAGGACTAATCAACTGTGCGTTCTCCATTCTTCTTTAGTTAATGTCACGTGCAAGCCAATTCATGAATTTAATTTAGTGATTCAGGCAGTGATTACAAGACATCATATGCATTAGCATTAAGCACGTCGCCTTCAATTACACTTTTGCATAATATGATGTAGCAGAGTTGTGGAATAGTGGACTCACACATTCCGCTCTTGAAAATTCGAATTCATCCTTCATCATATTTTTGGAGGAACCTTGTTTTTCCCATATTATAAGCACATTATTTGATGGTTAATTCATCTAGTTCCTCTATAATTATATTTTGTGTAAGTTATGATTGGGAAATCCAACAGAAAACAAAAATTGCTGAAGATTCATGAATGAGATAGTGGATGTTCGAAAATACACCCAGCGTATCCACGGTCGGTTCTGCGCACCTGCGCTCCGTCGGTTTATGTGCAATCCTTCACGGGAAAAGGGGAA
>JAGVVM010011807.1:0-12737 GCA_019149425.1 Psidium friedrichsthalianum
AACACAGTATTAAGTCTCTGGCCCATATTATCACTCATGCAAGTAAACTTGCCCGCTAGTGCGTAAAGCGACACTTATTCTTCAATGCACCTTAGCTAGGACCATCAGACAGGTAGTTACTCATTTCTAACAATTAATCAAACGAGCGCCAAATTTTTATCCCAACTAAGACACCTTAAAAACTATGGCAAGTCCCGACTCATATGAGGCACCAATCGACTTTTAAATTCTCAGGATGGACAGACTAATTCATCGGACAGGGTTTCGACCCTGAGAGACAACCTGAGGTACCCAAAACCCAACATTAACTCAACTGAGCTAGCATATCACTCGATCAAACTCAACCAATTAACCGACAAATATTCCAGATTTAAAGCAACCTAATTAATTCACAATTTGAGCTCCTATTCGGCCCCCAAAATCCAGCTCAACACTAGCCACTTTTCTATAATGAAGTTAGGAGTCGCTCACCTGTTTTTCAAACTTGGACGATGGCGCAACGCTCCACAATGACCGAACGCAGCAGCGACACTAGTCTGCTACTAGCTGGGACGACGTGAGAGGGTTGATGGTGCTTCACGGTAGCCGGCGGCGGCTGGAAAGCCGGTGGACTGCAGCTGCAGTACCGATTTTAAGGGCAAAACCGGTAAAGAACGGAGGAGAGCAACGAGCTGACCCGGGGATTTTCTGGGCACGACCGGGACACCAGGGCACGAGGGGTGTTCAAGAGTTGCTGAGGCTCGCAAGTGGTCGCCCGTGGTGGTCGGAAGTGGGCGGCTCAGCCACAACAGCCACTTGATTTCCAAAACCGGGCCAAAATAGGGCAAAAGAGAATCAGAGAGGGCGTGGCTGGAATTGGTGGTCTGCGGCGGTTCCGGGGAGGTGGTGACGGTCCGAGACGGTGGTGGTTCGAAGGTGGTGGCCGGTGGTGGTCTGGTCGGGCGGCAGGTGTGGCGATGAAGAGCAACGGGCTCTCGGGCGCGCGTACAGGGAAGAGAACGGGAGAGAGAGGGAGAGAGAGAAGGAAAGAGGGCATGCACGAAATTAGGGCAAGGGAATTGGGGTTTCTTTATTATTATTATTATAATTATAATTATTTATTATTATTATTTATTTTATTTTATTTTTTTCAAAAATATGAAATTACTGTCCACGCGATCGAAATCGCTCAACGAGCGCAGATCGATACTTGGATCGCTAAAATTTCACACGAATAATTTTCTAAGAGCAGGAAGCAAGCCAGGGGTAAATTATAATTTCCTTAAAATCACCTCCTTTCGCCGCGCTTCGACTGACATTTCAAAACTTCAAACGCTACATTTCCGAATCCGCTTCGTCGCTGCGATATCTCCGAAAACTAGATTATCCAAATTCGGAATCCATTTCGTGGTCTCTTTCATTAATTGAAATTTCAGTAAATGCTCGGGTCAACGGGCGGCTGTTAGGAGATACGCGTATCGACCCGTTAGGTCCACGTACTTTAAATCCTAAATTAGCCTTTCCCTTCTGGTCGACCATCCCGAGGTGATCAATCTCGACTGAGATTTAGCCAAAACGAAATTAATGAAATACATCCATTCTTTATTGAAATTTCCGAAAAATGGTCGAAAATTCGGGACGTCACACTAGCTCCAACAATTGGTATCAGAGCTTGGTGCTCTTTATTTTGAAGTATTATTACTTTTGAGCTGACAATCTTTATGGCTAGCAATTTAGTCCGAACTTTCATTGAGAGAGGAAGCAATAACAAGCCTCCCTACTTCGATGGAAAGGAGTATAGTGATTAGCGAAATAAATTCAAAGCATTTCTTAGATGCCAAGGTCTGCAGATATGGGAAAAGGAGTTGATTCCATTGCAAATACATTAGGCAATGCAAATTTGAATGCAGGGGACAACAACTACTCCCACTACTCTCTCTCTGCTGCTGGATTAGCAAAAAGAGATGCTCTAAATGCTAAAACTATTTCTTTTTTTTTATTATTATTGTGCATTATCCCCCCTAAATATAATCGCATTGCAAATCATCCTCCTTCAAAGGCAATATGGGATAAGTTGCATGCGACCTACGAAGGAGTTGCTAGAGTCAAGGAAACCAAAATCAACATTCTCCTTGGCCAATACGAAGCCTCCAAAATGAATCCCGAAGAAACAGTAAAAGATGTTTGATAGATTCACTAAAATAGTAAATGTTCTTACTTATCAAGAATAAAAAACCTAAAAATTCAAAAAAGGATAAAAATTGCAAAAATATTAAAAATGAAAATGAATTTTTTATTTAAAATAAATTGAAAATAAGCTTAAAAATTTAACCAAAAAAATTATTTAAAAAAAAACACACAATCGGGGTTGGATAACGAGGTGGCAAGCCCTCACCACCAAGTTTTGCATCCTCCTTTTTTTTAAAATCTTTTTTTGTTAAAATTTTAAGCTAATTTTACAATTTATTTTATATAAAACTTGTATGTTAATTTTTTTCAATTTAATTTTTTAAAATCTGATTTTATTTATTTGAAGTTTAGCCAGGTTGTTTTTTATGTTTTTTTCGTTAAAATTTTAAGCTTAATTTTCAATTTATTTCAAATAAATTTGGTATTTTAAAATTTTTTTGTTAATTTTTTCTATTTTTAAATGTAATTTTATTTTTTTAATATTTTTAAAATTTTAGTTAGTTTCTTTAAACTTTTTTTGTTAAATTTTGAGGCTACTTTTCAATTTATTTCAAATAAGAATTCTATTTTAAATATTTTTGTTAATTTTTCAAATATAATTTAATTTTTTTAATTTTTTTACAGTTTACCCAGTTTTTTTAGATTTTTTTAAAAAAAATTTAGCCAATTTTCAATTAATTTTAAATAAAATTTGTATTTTTTTTTTTTTAAGTTTAGAAGTGATCCACCACGATAGTGAGAGTCGGACTAGGGCAGATTCACAATAAAGTCTTCCCATGGACGTTCGAGAATCGAGAAGCCCTGCCAGTCGTCGCTGTTCCGTCTTCTCTTCTTGGCACACAAGACACGTCTTCACCTACACTTCAACGTTGTCGTATAGGCGAGGCAAAAATTACAATCCCTCACAAGTTCTCGAGTGCACTGGATCCTTGGATGTCCCATCCACCGGGAATCGTGGCACTTGCATAGTACCTCCTTCTGCTGCTTCTCGTCCAAGGGCACATATAATTGTTGCTCCTTAGTGTGGAGCAAATCGCCTGCACACAACTTGCGGAATCCTCTCCTCTCGCGCATGCTCAAGAAGAGCTTTTTAGCAGTGGTGTCACGCTGTATCCCTTCTTTAATGTGCTCCATCCATGGTTACTTGGCTGCCGTTAGCTCCACCTTTCGACTGAGCGCATTAGCCACAGAATTGGCATTCCCTGGCTTATACTTTAACGTGTAGCTCCATCCGTCGTCATGCTTGTTTTGGGCTGAGCTTCTTCAATGTCAATGTTAAAATGTGATCTATTTTGGAAAGTCCTAGAACAAATTATCGTAGAACCTTAGGGATAAAGCATACTTAAGAAAGAAGCAAAAAACACAGCCAGAGTTTTTCTCAGACAGAGATATTTACTTGTCGGGCATTCCTCGAAATGCTACAGTCCGAGATTTTTGTGAAGGAGAATTCACTCGGTCGGAGACTCTCGATCAACTTACTTCTTGGCCTGAGTTCCCACCGATTTTATCCCCAAATAGGCAGGACCGTCTAATTTGGCTTCCTCACCCCTCGGGGAACTTTTCCGTTTCATCTGCCTGGGAGGACATACGACGCAAAGGTAGGCGGGTGTCCTGGCATTGCTTCATTTGGGATCGGCACATTATCCCTCGTCATGCTTTCCATTTGTGGCTCATTACGCTCAACAGACTGCCCACCCAGGTACTTCTGATGAATTATCGTAGGATCACTGATGGCGTTTGCCCCTTCTGTCGCTGCAGACCAGACTCCATCGATCACCTTTTCTTTGGCTGCACTTTCATGAATTCTATGGCCAGATTCTGAGCTGCTAAGTGCGGCCTCACGTGGACTAACAAACCATGGCTGGACAACCTCCGTTGGGCCATAAGTCACTTCGGCGGTCGCCAACTTCATCACTACATTGCCCGGTTTTCTTTTGCCACCCTCTGCTACCTTATTTGGATCGAGCGGACAACATTTTATTCAGAAATCAGACCCGACATGTCTCTGCGCTTAAGATGCATCTCTCCAAAATGTTCAGGATAAAGCTATTACCATGCAAGGAGCTGAAGACAACCCTAGAACAGACGTATTCTGTCTTCTTGGGGCTGTTCCGCTTCCATCCTTGCTTGACCTGAGATGTTCTCGGCGTTGGTTGGCTTGTGTGGTTTTGTTTTGTTGCTCTTTCTTCTTTAGTTGTATTTCTCTCGGGCCTGTCCGAGTTCCCGTCGCGCATATCCCCGTCAACCTTGCACCCCCTCCAACATTTATGTTGTTTTGGGTGGAGGGTTGTTCTGTTTTGGGCTGCGCTTCGGCTTTTTGTAAGCGCTTATGATTAGTCTATTTTATCCTTACCCTTACCAAAAAAAAAAAAAAACACAGCCAGAGTCGTACACTTCCAGCTGCAGATTTTTTTGACATGTTTTAGTTGGTTAAAGCATGGAGTAATCTAGAAATAACCAGCTGTATCATGCAAAGGACAGCTGGCAATTTGAAGTAAAAAAAAATCTGCTGTTAGTCGGTCCAAGAGGCGGTGATAAACGCCTATAAATAGAGCATTAGTGGGTGTCCATGAAGCTGAACAGAAAAATAAGGAGCCCACGTCCACAGTACTACATCCACTTGTAATCAACAACTATTATAAAATTTTGTCTCACCTTTTTCCTTTGAAAATCCTTGCCCTCTTTTTTTTTCTGCCCACTCTTGCATTTTTTCGGCCAATCCCACCCCACATTTAACAAACACCCACTAGCCCACCAAATTACTTACAAAACTAATCAGCTTTAAAAATCCAACAGTCAAGAAGTAGCTCTTGCATGAGGACACCACTTATTGCATAGTGCGAGCACGGGCTTCGGTCATTGCCTGCTTCAGTTGGTTGAACACTTCATGACATCAATCCGTCCACTCCCACCGTTTCCCTTTAGCATGTATGTGAGTGGCATGGCGGTGCTAGAGTAACTCTGGATGAATTGTAGTTGGTGAGACCAAGGAAGCATGTAACGTCCCCAAATTGTTCAGCTAATGGATAAAAATAAGTTCAACACCTTTGAGCCACTTTTTTTGACTTTTCCTCTCACTTTCCTCTCTCCATTTCAGCTGAAGCCTCCCCCAAGCCACGTATTTGCCCTCTTAAATATTCACTCCACTTTGCAGCTAAGTTGGAGTCCTTTCTTTGGCCAAATTTGCGGCTGAATCTGCTCCATTATCTCATTATCTTGGCTGAGGTCATTCCCATGCGAATGAGACAAAGTTTCATGATTGGAAGACACCACTTTTTGCTCCTTCTTCTCCTTCTTTCTGCGGCATTTTCTCCTTCTTGGGCTATTCTTCCTTCGGACGAAGACTGGCTACTGGTTCTGCTGACTTCATTTAGTCCTTCGGCTGCTGTTGCGCGTTCCTTTTCTTTCTCGGCTACTAGTGCCTCTTCTCCATCGTGCTGCTACTTGATCTTCGTCTGCTGCAGCTGCTCTCTCTCTTGGCTGCAACTTCCGTTATTGCTGTCTGTTGCTGCACAGCTGCGTCTGTTCCTCCTCCTTCTTCATTTTCTCGGTTGGAATCCACCTACCGTAAGCTACTCATCCTCTCAGCTGAACTTGTTGCCTCTGTTTTTCCACTGCTGCTCCTTGTTCTTTTCTTTTTTTTTTTCCTTCTCGGCCACGTGAACTCACGGCAAGTTTGCTGCTCCAGTTTCCGCGCGTAGGCTTACTGTAGTTACTGCCGATTTCTCCTTGCTCTCGGTTGATCTTCAGCTGGCCGTGGACTGCTCACTGCTGCTCCTCAGCCGAGATTTGCTCCTACTCTAGCAGCCACCGCCCCATTCGGCCGTCCGTCGTGGCCCGAGCTCAATCGTCGTCCGCGGCTCGATCTCGTCGTCGCTCGGCCGAGCCACCTCGTCACCGTCGCTGGCCCAAGTTCGCCATTTAGCCGAGCCACGATCGTTCCACCGTCCCCGAGCTCGAACTGGATTTTTAGGTGAGCACATTTCTAAACTTGACTTAGAATGTTGGGTATGCTAGGGACTAGTAGGGAAAATTTTATGGTGAAAAATATTAAATTTCTTGGACGTCGATTATCGATTATTTATTGCTGACCATAGGGGTCAATTGGAAATTTTTATGGACTCTAGAAATTGTCATGTGTGCCATATTGCTTGCCTTTGAACTTAGGTGACTTAGAATGGAAATCGGGTCCTGAAATGCGAGTTTTTGCAACGTGAAGTGCCTGGTTATTTTATTTGATTTATTTTGAGTTGAATTGGGTGTCCTGGTGAATAATCTTGAGAATTGCATGTGGCAAAGCTGTCTTGCATGAGTGTTTATGGGGTGGGCCAATTGAGAATTTTGTGATGCTCATATTTGACCTGCATACTGGCATGAGACATGTGCGTTTGGCGGAGTGCGTAGAACAGTGCGGGACGGCCCGGCAGTGTCTAGGGGGCACCGGGAATGCGGGGAGATAAGGAGGTGCCGATCGCAGAGCTAATTGAGCCACGGTCGTTGCACTTGCGCCTGAACGTGCTCGGCACGGGGTAGCTGGAGAGACAAGGGTGCCAACTTCGGTGTGATTAGACACGGGTTGAGGCACAGGCCTGAGACGTCCATGACGTGGCCGGGACCGGAAGTGCTATTGAGCCACCGGTGGGGTTCAGTCCGGAAGAGCTAGTGAGCCACCGGGGACCCCAAGTAAATCATTGAGCATCTCTGCATTGACATCTGTATGATCTGAGGTCACAATTTGCATGTGATGATTTACATTCTAGCAAGAAGTGCATGCTGCTTTCTAAATTAAGTCTAGACGTGTGTTCACTGTGTTTCGACTCACATATTTTTGGCTGATCGCCATTTCAGACCCTCGACCATAGACTTGATTATTCTCAACATCCGAGGAGTCCGATCCGGAGGAGTGGTCCTTGCCAGAGGACGAGTAGTTCCTATGATGCCTAGATGGAGATTGGCGACTTTTTGGTTTAGCTTGATTTCTTTTGATCTTGGCCGAGTTAGGTTTGTGGGGTCAGATGATAGTCTTAGTCCAGGTTGTAAAGAACCTCTACTGTTATACGGTATGTAAATTAAATTTTCTCTATCTCTCTATCCCACATGTATGTTTGTCAGGGGATGCGCGTTTTTGCTGTCGCATTTGTTAGCCGTCGCTTGGTCGCGACGAGTCCTGGGCCGTCGCTAGTGTTGGCCAGGCGATGAGCGAATTGGCAGGTGAGGGGATGTTGCGGGTCCGACGGAACCGGGGCGTGACAAAGCATCACAGCTCCATCTCCTTGGTCGGAGGCTCCTATTCCAGGATGGCTGGATCTTTGCTGAATCCAACGGTACCTCACCTCCCCCAGCGATGTGGCTGAGGAACGGTACCTCTCACTGTAGGAACGCGCATTTTTTGTGCTTAACATTCAGGTTGTTCCACTGTGACACTTGGAAGACTTCCTAAGAAATCCGACGTGGTCCTCAAGGGTTCGGTTCCACAACATCATCAAAGTAAACCACAATAAACCAATCAAGGAATGGGGGCTAAACATTAAACCATTAATTCCGGAAAAACCTTGACATAATGTTCTATTTAAAAGTATCTATTGTCAATAAATTATTCATTCAAAACAAGCGCAGGGGAGCTAATCCCTGTCATAAGCCTTAAATTAGTCTTGAGGGTGAATGTAACCATAGAACAAACATTACGACAAGAAGAATTTTGCTTTTGCTGTTGCGTCATTGAGAACAACCAGAATACTTCATAGTTGTAGTGCAATCGTGGCCAAAGTATTATCGCTTTTTCTGCCTCAAAAACTTCTCTAACAGTCAAGATAAAGTTGGACCAAGAGGAGGATCTTTCGGCTTGATGGCAAAGAAACCTAGTAACGCTGTTCTTTTCCCCTTGTCTTTTCTTTTTGCGGTGCATGGCAGTGGTAGACCATTTTTTTTTTTTTTTTTGCGTGTGTATAAGATAATAATGCTTCATAGAAGGTTAAAGAATATCAGATCTTTCTTTTGTCTCCCCATAGCTACTGCTTTCATGGTTTCTCACTATATATTATGGGTAGAAAACTGAAATTCTCCGATGACAGCAACAAGGACGAGCGCATTCTCGATCTCGAATCTCAGGTAAGCCTTCTTAATTTTTCTCTCCAACATCTTTCAACTTGGTGCTTCTTGTTCAGACGCATAACATTATGTCTAGTGACCACATGCTGCAACTATTTTCAAATCAAATAGTACAAGAACTACAAATGCATTCGACTTTATTCATTGCAAGTAGAACAGCCGAGAGAAAGAAGGTAGTATTATGCGTGTTCCAGCAAGATTTTTGGTAGTTACGATCTCCTATTATTGTTGCAGCCATGTGATTTATACCGCAAATAGACTTTGTTGCACGGGGTGAGAACTCCAGAAACCTGACGGTTTTTCCTTATCCCCTTCTCAAGCTTTGCAGATTCTTCATCAACTAGCCGAGGCACAAGGCCTCCTGAAATTGAAGGAGCACACTATAAAAAGGCCTCCTGTAAAGTTGAGGGACTTTGGCCCCTTCTCAATCGCCCGCAACCTTGAAACTTGGGAGGGACTGGCAGAACCGCCGCAGGTTGAATCTTTCGAGAAGGGTTTTTTCAAGACAATGAAAATCAGATACGTTATTCGGTCCATGTATTTGTGCCATTTTTTAGACAGATTGAATGCACGCGAGCCGCGACATGTCTTCTGTTTTACAAGAAAAAACATAATTTTCATGTTGTTTGTGGCTTTGTTCGTTTTTTCGGGACTCGATTCAAATGGAAAAAAAAAAAAAACATGCTTAATCATTCTCGTCATGATGCACCAAATCACCGCGACATGAATGAATGTCGATAGAATTATGCCCAAATGTACTATTTATATTTACTCTTTCTAGTTTCATGGGCTTGTAATCTTTGCTTTCACTTGTTTAGGTATGAGTCACACTGTCAAGGAAGTTGCACTTACCATAACAACGAAGATGAACAACGTGCCTCACATGTCCTCCGAGTGTTGCATCTATCGAGTGCCTGAGAAGTTCCGCAGAGCAAAAGCAGAGCCTACACACCTCAAGTCGTCTCCATCGGGCCGTTCCACCGTGATAAGACAGTGCTTCAGTTGACGGAGGAGATCAAACTGAGGTACTTGATGGGCTTCCTCCGCCATCAAGGCCGACCTCCTAGCTTGTACCAGAATGATCGCGAAGCGGAAGACCACATTCGGCAATGCTACCAAGAAAATCTCACCCAAGGCAGCGACCAGCTGATCGAAATGATCTTAGTGGACGCAGTTTTTGTAGTTGAGCTTTTCATAAGGAACCATTACCCGAGTACCGAGATGAGAACGACGGGATATTCAGCAAGCAGTGGATGAGCAACGCGGTGCTCCACGACGTCCTGCTGCTGGAAAACCAAGTCCGTTCTTTGTCCTCGAGAATCTCTATAACCTCACCGCATTGAGGACAACTGTCACATTCTTCAAGCTCAGCTATGAGTACTTCAAAGATGTCTTGCACGGGCACGAGCTTGCAGGCACGAGAACGCAGGTGAGGCACCTAGTGGACTACGTGCGAGCCCTTCAACTGCCCTCATTCCCGAAGGGCGTGATGTCCAAACAGGCCAAGAAATTCGAGCTGACTCGGAGTGCAAAGGAGCTGCAAGAGGCTGGCGTCACGTTCAGACCGGCGAGGAAACCTCCTCCCTGCTCATGTCGTCTTCAAGGACGGGATCCTTGTGATGCAACGCCTGATTGTGCACGAGTGGACCGAGGCGTACTTCAGGAACATGATTGCGTACGAGCAGTGTCACCACGAGTACAAGCACATCAGCAGCTACGTCATTCTCCTGGACAGCCTCATCGACACGCCCAAAGACATCGACATCCTAATCAGCTGCGGAATTCTGGAAAATCAGCTCGGGAGCGCGGACGACGTGGCTCATCTCATCAACGGCATGTACAGAGAGACTGTGAGGGACTCCAGCGAGTTCCTCTACTCGAGCCAGTGTGAGAGTCTGAACGCGTACAGCCGGAGCTGGTGGCAACAGTGGAAGGCTGCCTGGTACCGTGGAGGGTCATTCTCAACCGAGACTACTTCAACAACCCATGGTCTGGATCTCGTGGTCGCCGCCGTGGTGCTGGTTATTCTCACCTTGGTGCAAACCGGGTGTTCCTTTCTGGATACTTACGCTGGTGACGCCCGGAGATTGTTCCGTAGGCGCAAGTGGTGATATACAAGGCATTACTAAAACAAGGAAATAAAATGTCTCAAACTAATGGAAGGACAGAGAATGCAGATTCTTATACAGATCACTAATTATAAGAAATACTCCTATCTTTACGTTAATGCTTGTAAGAAGCGACCGCTCTTCCAAAAGTAGGCTACACCGCTGGAGCTTCCAACAATTCATGGAGCCTTGAAACGAAAATCCAACAGCAATGCAGGATCTAGACTGCTAACTTCAAATACCAAATCAGACGAACCAAATCAAAGCAAAAGAAGAAGCTCGGATGCAAACAAAAGACACTTAATGTCACGCCGCCGAACCCATCGGACGCGCAACATCCGCCTCCTGTCAATTCGCTTCATCGCTGGCTAAACTGACGACGACCCAGACTCGTCGTGGCCAAACGACGGCTTCAGTGCGACGCATAACGTTTACAATCTCCTAACAGCCTCATGCGGATAAAAAAGCTAGAGACGACAACGCAATGAAACTAAACTTTATATATATCATTACGGCATTTATAAAATAGAAAAAAAGAATAAGAACGGGAGCGGGGTGGTGTGCTCTCGGATTGATTAGGAGGAGGCTTGGGCACAAGGCGGGACGTAGGAGGAGTCTGTAGCGCGGTGCGATAGGTCTGAACCCGCCCGCCCCTCCTTTCTTCCTGAAGCTTACTTTCTTGAGGAGAGAGGGGGACCCGCCCCTCTCTCTCCCTCCCTTCCCTCTCTTCTCCCTCCCTTCTATTGCTCTATCTAGTTTATCTTTTGACTCCTTTTATGATTTCGTGGATATATGCTCTTTTTGGATATGCTTGCTAGCTATGGCATGACTTCCACTTCGATTTCGGTGCTTGCTTGAGATTATCGAGTGTTCCGCAAGTCTTCGAGGCTCATCTGTTGCTACTTTCGGCAATTAGTTTATCTGAAGTGTCTTTGTAATTAACCAGTATATGTTTTTGTAGTTATTCTTCCAATCTAAAGTTAGACTATTTTAGGTACTCTTCTATCCTGATCTAGTTATAGATATGAAGATTTACATGTGTTTTTTGTACTTTCTGAACCTAAGTTTGTTATTCTTACCTCTATATGGCGATGATGCTGAACCTAGCGTGAACTGCTTTTTGGCAAAGCCATAAATATTGGAGAGTGATATCTCGGTGTGGCTCATCATTTATAATGCGAGACCTGGTGATTGGCCTTCGGCTGTGTTTTGGATGCCATGACATATCCATTCCTTGTGTACTGAGCAAGTTTCTATACTCTGTACCCAAGTTTGTTTACTTTTCAGATTTACTTGTTTTGTGAGATTTTTATTTTTATTTTGACATGATGTATATCTTCTTGATATGAAATGAAGATTCTTTCTTTTTGATCAATTGGAAACAAAATGGATGTAAAGGCAATGTGGTCACGCCCCGAACCCCACGAGCCACGCGACATCCCTGTTATACCTGTACGTCGAATGGTTAAACTACTCACGACGGCCCAGGAAACTCGTCGTAACCAAACAACATCCAGAGTTTTTTGTAACAACGAAGCGAGCTCCTTCATCCCTACATCGAATAGGGTAGAGGAGAGACAGACCAATCAATTCACCAATCACACTTTATATATCACATGCCCTTCTCGATACACTTCCAGAATAACGTCATATACACAGTTTCAAGGTTTTCGTCACTCATTACAATCCATTGCTCGAATTGCCTTACTACAAGAGGTTCTAGGTCGGCAAGGCTCTCACTCCTATAGCGAGCAAACCACACAAATTTTTCTACCAGGGCTTCTGCCTCCACCCCACCTCTTCATCTTCCGTCACACCCTGGTCCAGGAAGACTAGTCTCTGGATCAATTTCCTTTGAGCCCCTGCCTTACTCGTAATTACATTCATGCTAGGGACGGGTTCTGAAAATAAGGGTAATCACCTATGAGAACAAATCTCAGTAAGCTAACCTCCTAATCTCCTCCTCAGGACGCCAACAGGCTAGACCAAACTCTCATGGTCCCAACTCAATACTCAAAATCACCGGGCCAAATTCCATCGCCAAAAAGCAGTTCAATTTAGAAAAGTCGCCACAGAGTGGCCAAGCATATAAAGTATTAGTTTTAACACTGCCCAATCCAGACCACACAAAACCAGATCCACAATCTGTTAAGAGACCAATAAAAGCAATTAAAACTTTCAATTTGAAACCACGTCCAATCCAGGACAATCAATGCAATTACTATGCTGCACGCCAATCTTGAGACCTCGGCTTAAACCGAATTTGACCCGCGTCATATTTTTTAATTTAAATTTTTTATTATAATATATTATATTTTAAAAATATTTAATTTAACTAGATTTATTTTTAAA
>JAGVVM010011808.1:0-14280 GCA_019149425.1 Psidium friedrichsthalianum
GGTAAATCTCAGACCCCTAGATGAGACTAATTGTGAATTTTCCAGAGCAGATTCGTTAGAGCCGCGCACCAACTCCTGTCCAAAATTCGTTCCGCGCTCGGGACCCGATCGGTGCATTTGGCACGCAAATCGAGGCAATTCAAATCCGAATGTCACATCATCATGGCACAATTTCCCAGACACATCAATCAATCATGTCAAGCACAATTTCCAAGGCAACATCAGTCAATACAAGTCTAATCCTAACACTACTACCCCTCTAACCACCCCACTAACTTGATTTTTTCATTTTTGAAAAATTGGATTATATCACTCCCTCATTCTCTCTGCCGCTCTCCACTTGCTTTCTGGCCGGGGGCCATTCCCTCTCCCTCTCTCCCTATCGCTCTCTCTCCCTCTTCAGCTCGTACCGCCTGGACTCGTCCCAACGCCCCAAAAAAGCAGTCCGCACACCAGTCCACGCTCCGCGGCCACCACCACCAGCCTTTGTCCTCCGTCCCGGTAAGCCCCAATTGATGTCCCTTTCCTTCCTCTCACGGCTGACCATCTCGGTTGAACCTCCCTCCGCCCGCTCCTCCATTTTTTTTCGTCGTCGTCGTCGTCCGTGCCTTGCCGGAGGAGCTCGAGCCGTCCGGCTGGTTTCCGCCCTCCACACTCATCTAACCCCTAGAGCCGACTCGTATAGGTTTTGGGAACCTCGCAAGGACGCCGATCAGCCGCCAAGTCGCCGTCCCTCTCCGTTCGGCCGTGAACCACACGTTCGGGCCACCCGGTGTTCGTCGTCGCCCGTCGTCACCATTCAATCCGCCACCTCGGCCGTTCCGGCCCTCATTTAGTTAAGCTTTATCCACTAATCTTGACTTAGGCTAGTTGTATGCATATGTGGTTGGTTGTTTAGTTGCTAATTAAGGTAATTAGGGAGTATTATGTGAAATTAAGCTAATGGGCCTTGGATTAATTGTGTGTGCAATCGGGCCCGTGCGTGTGGGCTGCGGGGGAAAATTATTGGGCCTTGGAACTATGTTAATGGGCTTGAAATATAGAGGTGGCGGGGGATAATGGGCCTTAAGGGTTCTAATGGGCTTGGGGTTCTAATTTGTTGCTAAAATGGGCCAAAATAAACATAATTGAACCCAGTTTATTAATGGGCCTTGTATGGACGAAAAACTCAATTGAATGGGCCTAAATTAGGATTTAAACATTAATAAGATGAGGCCCGATAATAGACATGGGCTTAGGATGGCTAAATGGGCCTAAAATGGACTAATTGGGGCTTTTCGACTAATCTTGAAAATGGGCTTGGCCCTACACGAAAAATTTAATAATAATGGGCCTTAATACATAATGGACTTAAGAATTAATAATGGGCCGAAGACTGGTTATGGGCCTTAGGCGACTAATTGGGCTCAACTTAATAAATTAGACCCAACCTGACTTATTAGGCCTAACCCACTTCATTTTAACCTCGAACCTTATGGGCCCAACTTGTCATTGGACTCTGAACCTTCTATGGCCGACTTACCTTAGTTGACCTAATTTCCTTCATGGGCCTTGGGCCTCATCCAGGCATTAGGCCCATTGATCATGAATCCTCTAATTGGGCCTTAAATCAAGCTAAGCCTATTTCAACTACACCGAAGGTTTGTTAAATCACTGAATCATTGGTCGTGGGTAATTAACTCCCAGGGGACTAACGTGAGTGATTGGGCTTGGTCGAATTATCAGGTCGCTAAGGTGAGATTCCAATTGTTGTGGGTCTGATCCGAGAATTAGTATGTGATACCCGATCGAACCTGCCTGACTAAGGAATTGTGCATGGGGCCTTGAATCTCGTATGGCTCGGCTGGTTGAGCACTGAATGTTTGATGGCTGCTTGGTGTGAGCTGTACCTGTGCATCTGTGCCATTTCATGCGTGCTCTATGTCTGATTCGCTGATTACAATCACGTGGCCCCGCATTCATTGAGAGCATGGCATGAGTCACCAGAGTTGTGACGTGAGATGTGCCCAGAGGGGAAATGGAGAGAAAAGGGAGGCCAGCGTAAGGCGTCCGAGACGCAGTGTGGCGTTGCCGTGTGCACTGAGAATGAGCCCTGATGGGAATTGGAGCGATAGACGGGCATGTTCCACTGGGAACCGACATGGCCGACTGAGGCCTGATTCATTGCATAGGGCATTGTGATTGACTGCTGTTATTGCCTGTCTATATCTTTGAATCGTATAGATATACTTGCCTATTTATTTTCGTGTTGAGGGTGCTAGTACCGATGAAACTGAGAGTGACTGAGCCCTAGACCGTGAACCTAGTCCACTGGATAGGACCGACCCCACTAGTATGCGATCCTATCCTAACGTTAGGATTAGTGGTGAGCTTGCTGAGTTTCGACTCACGGGCGGTGGTTGCCCTTCTTTTACAGATCCAGGTCACCCATGATGGCTGCACCGCCGATGCTTTTTGGACGCCAGTACAGATGGACACTGAGATCACCCTCCATTTTGATATGGCACGCCACTCTGTGGCATAGGCATGTGACTACTGTGTTAGTAGATCAGGGTGGACCCTATCTTGTACCCCATAGATACGAGGCCTGGTTTAGAGAGGGCCTGTATTGCTTCGAGGACCTCAGAGAGACTCCCCTATCCCTATGGGGACGACCCGATCTGCTGCAGCCAGCCGAGTATGGTGGCGAGGTGATCGACCCCGACCCACTGCAGGAGTTACCGTCCCCAGACGTTCCGAGGTCGATGGTCACGAGGAGGGCGCGCCATGGACACAGACGATAGGAATCCAGAGGAGGACCTAGAGGAGGACCCTGAGGAGGATCACGAGGAGGAGCTAGAGGTGGACTGAGTCTCGCTGTATCTGGTCTAGTTCGAGAGCGTAGATAGTATGACCATAGTGAGGTTTTCTTTTGGGGTCTGTATCTAACGCTCTACATATATATGATGGTATTATCTTCTTTTGTAAAAGTGTTCTTGTTCTTTCATGCTACCCCGTACCTTGCGCATGTATGTATGTATAGAAGGCACGCTTCCGCCGAGGCTTTAGATTGTTGTCGTTTTTGCGCTAGCGTCACTTGGCCGCGATGAGCATCCTGGGCCGTCGCTACTCGTAGGCCAGGCGTACGCAGGGAATTCGTCGTTGAGGTGTATGAACAGGGTGTCGCGTGCTCGATTGGGGTTCGGGGCGTGACAATCCCACTGGATCCTGCTCGCGTCTCATACGCATCAGGCTCGTGCCTCAACCCGCGTGTGGTACGCCTCAGGTTGGCACGCTTATCTCTCCACTTCCCGCGTAACACGCATCAGGGCCCATCCAACCTCCTTATCTCTCCAATTCCCCGCGTAACACGCATCAGGGCCCATTCAACCTGTTTATCTCTCCAATTCCCCGCGTAACACGCATCAGGGCCCATCCAACCTGCCACCCCTCGCGATGACCCATGCCATGCTCACGACGTAATGTACTTAGACAATGTCAACAATGTATCTACTACAGAGCAGGCATTCACAGTATTTTTACATGCAAGGAGACATGACATTTCAGGGGGTAATTCAATCAACTTGCATTCGTCAAGCTGTGCTACATATGAACCCAGTACTCTACAAGCAGATTTTCAATCACCCGAATTCAACCAGGTACCCTTCGTTTTATTTCAATAAGACCGTTCAGTTTCCCCTTTGGCAGCCTCAAGGAACCTGATGACAATTAAAACCATTCTTGGAAACTATTTATTTCAGAACCCAATCCTATCAGGCTCAATGACCCAGTCCAAGCCCAGTGTCTATTGTCAGTTCCCGGCCCATCAACGGCCCATAATTGGTATCTTAGAATACTATTGGGTTTTATTAATTAGACTAGGCCCGGACTAAGGCCCAATGGGTATCTTTCTTAATTCCAGCCCGTTTAGTTGGTTTAAGCCCATTGGGTCTAAGGCCCATTTACCTTATCTAAGGCTCACAATTTGTTATTAAGAATTTAATTAAATTGAGGCCCATTATTATATTAAATTTCGTGTAAGGCCCAAGCCCAATTTTATAAGTAAGCCCGTTAAGCCCGTTTTGGTCATTTTAGGCCCAATTCAATAGCCTAAGCCCATGTACATTATTGGGTCCCAACTTTTTATAACCAAGCCCATAATTTAAGTCTAATTAAGCTTGAATTTTCGTCCATTAGAAAGCCCATCCGAATAACTTAGGCCCACAAGTTCTTATTAGCCTAATTTAGCTTAAAATAGGCCCCAAGCCCAATAACATCACATGGTCCACCTTCCACACGCCTAAGCCCGTCATCCGCAGCCTATATTAACCATTTCAAAGCCCAAGTAAATCCCATTCAGAGTACCTAAGCCCAACATTCAATCCATTTTGCTAATGGCCCAACAAACCTTACTTGGATTAGCCTTAATCACCCATTTACCAACCAATCTACTTAAATTACCAACTAAATCAGCAACTAAGCCTTGCATACACCATTCCTAAGCTGGGATTAGAGGCTAGCTTACCCCAAATGTGCTGGAACGAAGGTGGGGGAGGTGAGGGCACCGGGCGGCCGAAATGGCTCACGGCCAAGGAAGAGAGGGGCGGCGTTTAGGCGGCTGAACCGGCGACTCCACAAGGCTCCAAGGGTCCTAATGAAATGGTTTTAGGTGTTAGAGGAGCTGAGAAGTCAGGCGGGACAGGTTCACACGACCGGAGCTCCATTGAACCCAAAACGACGAGCGAAACATCAAGGGAAACGGGGGCTGGTTTGGGTAGTAAATGAAGGAGTTAAGCCACGAAATTTGATGGGGAGGAGGCTGGGACACTTACCAAGAGGTGAGGGTGGTCGGTGGTGGCTGGTGGTAGCCGGACGGTGGTGAAGACGACGGCGACGTGGGCGGCTGCATGTGAAAACCGAGAGAAAGAGAGGGGGAGAATGAGGTCTGGTCGAGCTTCAAGGGCCTCTAAGGCCACGGAAACAGTAAGGGAAAGAGTATGGGGGACTTACCAAGGCTTGAACGGGGCTGGTGATGGCGGTGTAACGGCGGAAAGGGCGGCCAGCGTTGGGCGGTGATGGCGGACGAAGAAGAAACGGCCGGGAAGGAGGAGGAGAGATTGGCGTCGGGATGCAAGGAGGAGGAGGAGAGGACCGGCTGAAAACAATGAGAGGGAGAGAGAGAAAGAGATTATAAAACTTAATAAAATTTAACTTAATATGAGTAGTGGGAGTAGGTATGGGATTTGTGATTTGATTTGTGCTTGAAATGACTTTGATGGATTGCATTGGAACTTGGCCTTGATTGATTGATGTGATTGATGGATTGATTAATGTGACACTTGATTGATGGGACATTTGATTTGACTTGCCTCGGTTTACGTGCCAAATGCACCGATCGGGTCCCGAGCACAAACGAACTTTAGACTGGATTTGGTTTCGTTCTATCGTATTCACTCTCAAATAATCCTATTTGATCTCATTCTAAGGATTGAGCATTTACCGAGGGCATTTCGGTAATTTTCCATTCACGTCTTGCTTCTCGACGTGCACCGGCTGTCTGCCCTTCAGGCGACGTTCTGAGACTGAATCCATTCCTCCATTGTGGTTATCTTACTAGTTCGATTGTCCAATGTCGGATTTCATTTTATGGTCGATTCCATTAAATACCGACTCTGTCGAATTTTCAGACCAATAGGCGACTGTTCGGGAAAATTTCCCAAATAGCCTTCCCCCTTCGGTTAGTAGTCCCAGGGTAGCTAATCCTGAGTGAATATTGATCAGAGCGTACTAATGAAGTATATCCATTCATTTAGAATCCCCGACAATTGGGTCGAATTTTCAGACTGTCACAGCCAGTGAGAGCTTCTCCTCATCAGTGCATCTCAGTACAGTGAATGCTTTCTCCAACCGCTCAATCCATAGGGCAGCTGCCTCAGGGCCTCCACTTCCGTCAAACTTCGACGGTTGTAGCTTCAAAAACTGCTCTACTATGTGATGGGTTTGACGTCGTCCATTGCCTTGCCCATTGCCTCCATTGGCTCCATTGGCAGCGGCCAAGGCGGCCTTAGCTGCTTGGGCTACAGCGACAGCTCTTTCTGCAGCCTGCCTACCCATCAGATTGTTAACCTCTGTCAGCACCCTCATCATCTCTTCAATCCTTGGGTCTCCTTCAGGTGCAGGAGCCCTTGAGCTAGATGCACCCGCGCTCGATCTTCTGCCCCTATTGCTCATCCTTCTACTATCTCTTACCTAAATCAAATGAAATTCCCTTTAGGAATTTGGTACTCTAAACTACCAACCAAGCTTTTGCCTGCTATCGCATCTACTGACATGAATATGTATGTAAAGTTCGCTACAGCTTTTAATGCAATTGGACTCGGCAGACACCTAGACTCAACCCCGTCAATGTATAACTCAGGCCACTCTGTTCGCCTCCTCAACTAGAAGCCTGCCGGGAGCCGGTCTTTAATCGGGTCTCTGCCCCAGCGACCACTCCCCGCCCTCATCATTTCTTGGAGCGAACAGTTGTCCTAAATTATTCACCTCCAAAGAGAGCCCCATTCCATGTATCCCATACCACGCTTCATTACGGTTTGTAGGCGTCCCATCAGGCCTATCCCATACCAGGCTGACCGTTACCGAGTCTAATAAAATATGTGTGTTCATGCGTGCGCTTTTCGAATCGAATCCTTACTTTTGAATAAATTCTGTTTCCAAATCATTTTGCTTTTAAAAGAGGAAATCCATGCAATGCATGATGGTCTAGCAGCGCGTGACAGTCGACTAAGCACACAATCACAATCAATACTAACAACCAATATCTAACAATCAGCAACCAGCATTCAAGCACCCCACTAACAGGGTTAGGCCTTAGAACCTTACCTCAGGTCCTGACGCATCTGCAAGTTAGTCTAAAAACATCATAGTCTATGGCTACACTAGACTAACAATCCAACTCTACAAACACATGCGCTAATCAATTCATGCAATCTACCCTTCCTAACATTAGGTCTAGGGTCTGTCTATCTAACTACCCCAACATCATCAACCTTATCACTCCAAATCCTCGAACGGTCTCGTATCGAGCTGATCTTGCTCTGATACCACTCGAGCCGGGATGTCACGCCCCGAACCCCACGGGCTCGCGGCATCCCGCTGCTCATATCGTGTCGCTCTCGTGCTCGCCTGGTTCACGACACGCGACAGCCCAGGAATACCCATCGCTACCAGACGAGGCGTCGGTCGATCAACTTACACTTGCGGAAGCTCATCTCCTATTCCATATATGCACACATGCGATAATGGGGTAGCAAATCACAATGGTAGACACAATAAACATTAATATATATATACATATCATCCAGAGCGTTAGGTACAGACTCCAAAAGAAAACACAGACTATGGTCCAAAAGTCCTACGCTTACAACCTAGACTCGACATCAGGTGCGGTTACTCCTGCGGCTCCTCCTCTGGGTCATAGTCCGCCCATGGGTCATACTCCTCCTCGGGCTCGGTTTCCATGTCTTCACCCTCCTTGTGTCCGTCGATCTCCATGCGGCCTGGGGACGGTAGCTTTGCCATCGGGTCTGGATCCACTACCTCGCTACCATATGCAGCAGGACGTAAGAGTCCAAGGTCATCCTCCTCTGGTATGGGGACATCTCGCAGGGGACCCTCAAAACCGAACTCGCCCTCTCTCATCCAGGCTTCGAATCTATAGGGGACAAAAGAGGGCTACCCTGATCCACTCATATGGTGGTCAGTCGCCGCTGCCAGAGGGTAGCGTTCTCGTCCACGTGCTGGGTGACCTCCGTCTCTATCTGCACGGGTAGTCCCAAAAGTACAGGGGGTGCGGCCATCACAGGGGTCTGGGATCTGAAAATATGGCAACCACCGCCAGTGAGTCGAGGACTCAATAAGCTCACCACTAATTCTAGCGTAGGATAGAGTATACTAGTAGGTTTGGCCCTATCCAGTAGTCTAGGGCTTCTAGCCACCTCATTCGGGCACTCTCACTAGCTATAAATGCTGACTCAAGGTTCGGACCAGCAGTGCATGTCACGACCTGAACCCCACGGGCCCGCGACATCCCTCGGCTCATATCGTTTCGCTCTCACGCGCTCGCCTGGCTCACGACCTGCGACGGTCCAGGATACCCATCGCGACCAGACGAGGCATCGGTCAGTCGAACTTACACCTGCGAAAGCTATTCTCTAATCCCATACATGCATGCATACGATAATGGGGTAGAAGATAAATAAGAAGGCGGTCGACATTAATAGTCCAACATAACATACATACATAACCGGAGTGTCGGGTACAGACCACCAGAAAAGGACATCAAAATACTACTCCAAAAATCCACATTCAGTCAGACCACTCCACTTAGGGTCTACCATCTAGTCCTCTTCGATCTTGCTCCAATCAGCTTGTCAGAGAAGCTCCTCTGGGTCCTCCTCAATGTAGTGGCCTATCTTGATCGCTACCTCCACTGGGAGTCCAAAAGGTGTCGGCGATACGTCCATCACTGCCGTCGGGGGTCTGAAATGTTGGCAACCAACGCCAGTGAGTCGAGGACTCAGCAAGCTCACCACTAATCCTAGCGTAGGATAGAGTATACTAGTGGGTTCGGCCCTATACAGTAACTAGGGCTTCAGGTCATCTAACTCGAGTACCCTTACTTGTTTTAGATACCCAAACCCCCACGTATGAATGATCAACTACACGATACAACGCAATGAATAACATGCAGACGGGCAGTCAACAGGCAATCATAACAATTCAATATGCAAGACAAATGCATGCTTCAGTATGCCTCAACGATCCCAGCGGATCCTGCCCGCTTATACCTCCCATTCCCATCAGGGCTCATCCCACTGTGCCATTCGACATTGCCTCAACTGCGTGTGGTACGCCTTACGTTGGCCAAACTTATCCCTCCATTTCCCCGCGTAAAGATGCCTCATGGCTCATCCCACTGTGCAATTCGGCATTGCCTCAACTGCGTGTGGTACGCCTTACGTTGGTCAGACTTATCCCTCCATTTCCCCGCGTAAAGACGCCTCAGGGCTCATCCCACATGTCACACCTCCAGGTGACTCATGCCATGCTCACAATGCAGGATGCTCAGACAAATTCACAGTGCATCAATTCCAGAGCAGGCAATTGCAAGGATCTCAAACGCAACAAGGCATAACAGCTTAACAATTGTTTCATCAAACCCATATTCATCGGGATATGTCTCATACAGACCGGGCACTTTACACGGAATTCCTCAATCAACTGGGTTTAGTGGGGTACCCCCACGAAATTACCTTAGGCATTTACTTCATCATAAAACAGACACCCGATAACTCAATTGTGCTTTACTTCACTCTTAGGATTCGTTTGTTTCATAATCCAGTCTAATTGGACTTGAAGGCTCGGCCCAACTTGTTTTTTCTATTCAACCCCGGCCCGGCATCGGCCCACAATTAGGCTTGAAATTACTTTGGGGTCCTAATTAATCTTATTAGATTTTATTAAACCCAATTACCAAAGCCCAATGATCCATTCTTAAATCTTAGGCCCATTAAGTAGATTAAGTCTATTTAGGCCCAAGGTCCATCTACTATTCACAAGCCCATGATTAAATTTTAGGTATTGAATATTTTAAGGCCCATCACTTTTATAATTTTCGGATGGGGCCCAAGCCCATAATTTAAAATAAGCTTATTAAGCCCATACTAGCATTTTTAGGCCCAATTTGAGTCCCTAAGCCCATGTACACTATGGGGCCCTAAAAGTTTATATTCAAGACTATAATTAAGGCCCACTTAACTTAAATTTTCGTCCATTTAAGGCCCATTATATTATTTAAGCCCACAAATATCAATTTGGCCCATTTAGCTTGGAATTTAAACCCCTAAGCCCATTTACACTATTGGGCCCTAATTTATTAAGTTCAAGACCCTAAATTAGGCCCAATTACATTTAATTTTCGTCCATTTAAAGGCTCACCATAAAATATAAGTCCACAAGTTCCAATTTGGCCCAAATAGCTTAAAATTAAATCCCTAAGCCCAATTACTTCTTAAGGCCCATCATTCCTCATCCCCAAATCCCTCATGGCAGCCCATATTAAATCATTTTGAAGCCCAACTTATTCCCCTAAGTCCACACGCAAGGCCCAATAGCTAAATCATCAAAGTAACCTAATGGCCATTAACCATAATCCATCATTATCTACACAAATTAACTTCACCAGCCCTTAATACCTTACACCACACACGTATACAACATGCCTAGGCCACGATTAGGGGGAGAAGCTTACCTAGAATGGACGGTGGTGGCTACGATGACGTCGGAAGGCCAAACGGGTCGGTTCGATGCTCACGGCCCACGGAGGAAGAGGAAATGGCGCGGTTGTTCCGATTGTTCCACGAGCCTCCAAGGACCTAAATGGAGTCACTCTAGGGTTAGGAAGGTCAAGGAGTCGGGTGGAATGAGTTTTGGTGGCGAGGCTCAAACGACGTCAACGACGAACGGAACAACAAGATGAACGGGGGCTAGCCGGGCTGGACGGGATCAAACGGCCATGGAAAAGAGAGAGAGAAGAGTCAAGAGGCCTACCAAGGAGTGAGGATGGTCGGTGATGGCGGTCCACGGCGGTCGAAGGCGTTGGACGACGACGGTGCTCCTCGGGCGGACGAAGGCGAAGCCGACAGGAAGAAGGAGAAGAAGAAGAAGAAGAAAAAAGAAGAGAAAAGGGAGAGGGGAGATGATGGTGATTCGGCCGAAGGGATGGAGTGAGGGGGAAGGAGAGAGACTAGAGAGATTATAGTCATAAAAGACAAAAATGGAAATAAAGATAGTGGAGTAGGTGGAGTAAATAGTGTAGTTGATGTGTACGACAAGACTTGAGTGAGACTTGATATGATTGTCTTGGAATTGTGCACTTGATTTGATTGATTGATTGATGTGATTGAGGACATTGATTGATGTTTTGACACTTGATTTGACTATCTCGATTGAGTGCCAAAATGCACCGATCGGTTCTTTGAAGGCGAACGAACTAGACTGGGATTGGTTTCGTTCTACCGTATTCGTCCCCAAATAATTCTAATACATCTAATTCTAAGGATTGAGCATTTACGGGGCAGTCGGTAATTTTCCATTCACGTCTTGCTCTCGACGTGCACGGCTGTCTGCCCTTGGGCGACGTTCTAAAACTCAATCCATTCTCCATTGTGGTTATCTTACTAATTCGATTGTCCCAATGTCGGAATTCATTTGTTTGCAATTTCATTAAATTACGACTCTGTCGAATTCCTCAGACCAACGGGCGGATGTTTAGGAAAATTTCTAGGTAGCCATTCCCTTTTGGTTAGTCGTCTCAAAGTCGGCCAACTTTGAGTGAGGATCAATCAGAGCGCATTTATGAAATATATCCATTCATCCGAAACCCGATAATGGGTCGAATTTAAAACTGTCACAATTCTTCCCTCCTTATAAAAATTCGTTCTCGAAATTTACAGTCTTTAAGCCTATACAACCTAGAGTTAAGGTTAAAACTGACTACCAAACAAATGTGGGTACCTCTCTTTTCATCTCTCTCGCTTCTCATGTAGCCTCCTTCCATCCCATGATGCTCCCAGAGAACTAAACCAGTGGGACTGTCTTGTCCTCGGAACTTACTCTTTTAGATCCTCGATCCTTACTAGTCTCCTCTCTATGTACGAGACTCGATCATCCACTTCAATGACTTCATGATCGAGTATAGCTCGGGTCAGGTTTGTACTTCCTTTCTTCTAAACATTAACACATGAAACACATTGTGGATCTGAGATAGGTTTGGCGGCAGGGACTAGACGAAAGCCAGTGTCCCGATCTTCCCAAAATCTCGAAGGTCCTACCAATCTGGGCCAATCTCCTTTTTTGCTTAGAAGACAGCCCCTCCCTGGTATTACACAGTCTATAAATTAACACAATACCATCTAATAGCGTCTTGCGGCTTCTCTCTCACCACACAACCTTTCCTTCCCCCCTCCCCCCCTCAAGCCCCCCCCCCTTAATTCCGTCCCCAACGGGAACCCAATGGCTTACGTCTCTTGTCGCATAGCTCAGCGTACCTTTCAACAGAACCCATATCTTTTTTTTTTTTTCATGCTCTCTCAGCGTGCCCAATCATCACCTTCCGGATACGTGATATCTAACCGCAGCTCAACTGTTATAGTGATCTTACAACTCATATACTCTAGATCACAATAGCTGTGCACTTGTATTATTAGTAATTTCTTAGGAACAGCCCAATATTCTCTCACCTAGGCCACCACATGGCATACTCGGGACCACATGTCCATCTCATCACTTTGCGGATGGCCATGATAACTAGGGATCCTGGTGTCCACATCAGCCCCTCTCAAGCCATTCCCTGTGGCCCATGCACCGGACAGATATTGGTACGGCTTCAATAAAGTTACAACCCACACGCTACTATATGTGATTCGCTCGTCCGCACCAGTAGTGGGGTCTCATCACAACTCCACCGATACAGAACAAGGGACCTAGATCACAACGGAGATATAGTCACAACCTAAACTCACAACATCTTCCAGACACTTGGGACTCATTCAGGGAATCTCACTAGGCAATCAAAAAGGAATAACTCAAGGGGCCTTTACGTCTCTCGCTCTTTCTCAAACTGCATTTCGTTTCGGTCGACATACCTAAACGTCCCTCTATTCCACATGGCGACATGTTCCCCCTCATGAGACGTCGACCATCACTTTAGCAATTTTACGATAGGTTCCCAAAAGTAGAACACTTATTATGATAAACTTCTACGACCCTTGACAGTTCTTACTTCTTCTCAAGTACTTGATCTTGCGACAGTCCAGCACACAATATCACTCTGGTGCTCCCGCATACTTCTCTCGCAAACCATCCTCGTGGCACCACTATAGCCAGAAACACAACTAAAGTGAAACCACCCTCGGACCTTTCTCCCTTCCACTAAATACTTTGGCGTCACCCTCAGAATTAGTCACGTTGCCAATTCAGACCTAGACGCAGGTTACGCCAAAGTAAGCTCGTGAACATAGTCAACCCTTAATTAACCCCCTTCAACTACGCCAAAGATATTTTAGATCAAACATCTCTACCATTTAACCGCCATGGCGCAACTTATAGTAGGATATACTTCGTTTCAGTTTCTCTAGTCGGCCCGCTTCCATTGTCATGAATTTCACTTGGATCACACGCTACATTCTCTAAACCTTTACTCGCTATGTCCCAACCTAAGTTCATATGCTCCACGGGAGAGACGTTACTAAAGCAAATTGAAATTCCATAGAGTATTCCTGTGATCGTTACGCACCAAGACACCCATCTAGTGGCCGGATTCCAAGCAACTAACGGACAATATCCATTCTCACGTTCAAAACCCACAAATCGTCTGCAACTCCTAAATACATACCTATGGGACTCAAAATGTCAGTCATCTAATTGCCATTGTGTATCCAACGATCGGTGTCGAATACTTAAGCTTCATAGCAAAGTAATACTTTTATCACTAATCATGACAAGTCAAAAATCATAATGTCATACTGGACAGTTAGCAATGTTGCTACTTGCCTCATTGAATCTCAACCTCAATCTAAACCATCGAGGTTGAAAGTGTTATGGCTTAGTCCGGATACCGAATCCTTGATTTCCGTATTACAACAGTTCCAAGGCAACCTCAGATTACAGTTCAGGCCATTGGAAGCCCCGCCACTACTGGGTAACACAAATCTGCTTTAGCGCCTCCGAATCTCCGTTCGCCAAACATACTAAAGACCATACTCTATAAGGCACTGCCAATACTTGGACGCGCACACTCTGGCTAATCAAATCTGAAACGTCCCGAGGATCCAATGGCTTGTCTATCCTCCTCTTCTCAATGAACCATACTAATAGAAAATTTGAGATTACGTACCCTAAACCAAAGCGCAACCAATCCAGTACTAGGTTCGCAATTACGGGGCCTACCTAACCCAAGGTCCGAATGGCATCCACAAGTCTCCGGATACAAGCCTGATCCAATCTAAAGCTTACGGCATATCATCTACTCTCTCACATGTAGTAACCCCAAGTTTATGGGCAGTGCACCAATTTACCTAGCACCATCACACCAGCCTACACAATGCCATACCAATAAGCCTGTCAAAAAATGCCCATCTTAAACACTTTATTGTTATTCCCTACCCCTACGAACCAAACAATGATCCACGAACAAAATATTTAAACAATAACACAAAACTCTTCCATATTCCACCCATA
>JAGVVM010011809.1:0-10759 GCA_019149425.1 Psidium friedrichsthalianum
AAATATTACCAGAACACTTCCGTGCAATACAGATCTAGTGGGCAACTTTATTTTTCCATTCTCATTCTTTCCTTTTCCCTTTTTTATATTCCCTTTTTTCATTTTTCGAAGTCCACGAGGGTCGGACCCTCGAGGCTCGACCATTCTTGCCTGTGCCCGGTGACCGTCGCCGGACTTCATCCAAAATGAAAGAAAGAAGAAAGAGAAAAAAAAGAAGAAACTAAAAATCATAAAGATGTTGATTGTCGGGTTTTTTTTAATGAGTTAGTCCACCTGATAGTGAAAGGGTAGAGGTCTCTTAAGTAGTTGTCATAAGTAGGTTGTGAATAGGTTCACGATGGATCCATTTATTTTGGCCTCTTTATCCTGTGGACCCATTATGATGACTTGCTAAATTTGTTTAAGACCCATTACTATCCATTCAAATGCTTATGGGTTATTAAATCGGTTTTGAACTCATTTTGACTGGTCTAGGCACGAGCAACTAGCAATAACTTGGCACATGGGCTGGTTGGGTTGTCATCACGGGCTATGTTGTGTGGCCCGTTAATCGTTTTGGGCTTTGGCCTCCAATACGGCCAACGTCGACAACCCATTGCCTCAGTTTTTGTGGAGCGGGAAAAACAAACGCCCCGACGTAAAAAGATCGTTGAAAGTAAATCAAGTCGTCAGGAAAGACTTGATAATCAAATCTAATGGCCATGTAGGGTATGTATACTCGTGTTGTTGGAGTGCTCTCGACGCTCACTGAATTTAGGCTTTGTTCGTTTCGCGAAAAATGTGATTTTTTAATAAAAAATATTTATCAGGAAGTCATTTTTCAGAAAAATGATAATATTTTTTGGTGTTTGGTTGAAATCTGAAAATGAACTGGCAAATAGTTTTCGCTATTTAGTGTGGAAAATCTGATTTGATTTTCCTTTGTGCATTCCATTTAATTATTTTTTCTTTTTTAATTATTATTCATTTTTTTTTATTTTTTTCTACTTTTTTCCATCTCTTCGGCCGGTTCGTGGGCCACAGTCGACCTTTGGTAAGCTCGTTGTTCAGTTGATTGGTCAGTCCACTGGCCTTGGGTGAGCTTGAGGAAGAAGGAAAAAGAAAAGAAAAGAAAGATAACTAAAAATTTAATTTAAAAAAGATAATAGAAGATGAAAATAAAAAATAAAAATAAAATAACTAAAGGGAGTGCACGAAGGAGGACGTGTTTGGTTTAGGTGAAAGAAATGAGGAGGAAATGATTTCCTATCTTCAAAAGGAGAAATCATTTTCCCCACTTTTAAAAGTTTGGTGGAAACATTTTCCTTGATTAGTTTATTTTACATGAACCGAACACCGAAAAATCCGAAAAAAAATATTTTCTTTGAAGTTATTTTACGCGAAACGAAGAGCTTTGAGAAAGAAGATTCATCGTTGTTACTAGTTATCTCCAAATGGAGTGGAAAGTTCGGATTCATATTAGAAAGGTTATGACGGCAACAGCTTTGGTTTGCATGAGCTTGGCGAGGAATACTAAACCCTCACTGCTGCCCAACTCCCTCTCAAAGATGCTCCTAGTAATCTTGGGAAACATGCCGTGACTAATACGTGCAATCTTTTTGCCACCGACGAACTTTAGGGAGGAGAATTATAAAAAAAAAAAAAGGTCCTAAAATTATTGTAATTGTGTCATTTCGATTCTAAATATTTTTTATTTTATCAATTGAGTCCTAAATTTTTTTTTTTTTGTGTGCCAATTCAGTCCATTTAGCCATGTTTGGATGAAAATGCTTATATGGATAATTTTAGTAATATTTTTTTTTGAATTGGCTATTTGTTTTTTTTGAATTGCTATTTATTTTATTTATTCTTTCGTTTTCTATCCTTATTTTTCTTTTGTTTCTTTTTTTTTTCCCATTTCCTTCTTCCTCTACCGATTGCTAGACCTCAACGACTGGCCAAAGCGAGGGCCGGTGAGATCGACCTACCTAATCATTTACAAGGGTGTCCTCAAGCCGTCTTTGGCGAGGTCGACCTCGCTAGTAGGGGCTGAGCGAGGACTATGCTCAACCTCACCCAGCAATGGCTAGGTCAACTCATTAGTAGCCTCGCCAAGTCACCAAGGTTTGGTAAAGGAATGGGAAAATAAAAAATGAGAAAGAGAGAGAAAAGAAAAAAATGGAAAAGAATAAGAATAAATTTTAAAATATTAAAAATTATCCACATTGGCGTTTTCTTGCGAAAATTGGCTGTATGAATTGAATTACCACAAAAGCTAAAAGGTTAAAGACTCAATTGATGAATAATAATAAAAAAAATTAAAATTGAATCGATACAATTACAATAAATTTAGAATTTTTTTAAGTAATTCTCCACTTGGAGAGCTATTGACACAAAGATCTTAAAATTCATGGGGTACTTTGAGACACGGCAATTATGGTCGGGAGCTTTAAGAAAATGCAGTTTGGACACTCTGGCCCCTCTGCGAGCAGCCTTTTTTGTCATTTTCTTGAAACTGTTACAATGCTAAGCAATTTTCGCGGGTTTTGCCAACACAAATGGAATCCACCAATCCAGAAACAACAGAAAGAAACATAGACGCAGCCCCGACAGAATTTGCTATTTACCTTCTAGGCTTAGGCCTGCTGCTGCTGCTATTATTATTATCATCATCATCATTATTATTAGGAATATGTGCATAGAAATCTTAAAATTTATCACGAAAGTGTGATCAAGTCCTAAAACTTTTAAAAGTAAATCCCACAACTTGTGAGAAAATGTAATTGAATCCTAAAACTTTCAAAAAGTGCAATTCTAGAATTTATCAAATTGATAAAATCAAGTCTTTCCGTTGATCAAATCCTTCCTTTAATTGCACTTTTTCAAAGTTTTTACGACTTAATTACACTTTCATGATAAATTTAGGACTTAATTACACCTTTCGAAAAGTATTATGACTCGATTGCACTTTCATAATAAGTTTTTCATGATAAGTTTTAAGACTTAATTATACTTTCTGAAAGTATTTGAATTTAATTACACTTTAGTAAATAAATTTTAGAACTTTCAGTACTGTTGTCCTTATTATTATTATTACGTTATGGTGGCCAAAGAATTGCTAGTTCGTTACGAAGAAATAAACCATTGGGCCATCACATCGGGAGCTAAGTCAAGACACGGTATTCATTCCTCCAATAATAAAGTCAAAGAACTCAAAACATTTTGAAACATAATATGAGAATCGACGCCCGACAGGAACTGTTCCGAACAGGAAGCGTGTCGGTGATCGGTATCTGGTTGGAAGGCGCTGAACAACAAGGATGATAATGCTCATCCCACTCCCACCCACCAGTTTTTCGAATTGTTCGTCTGACGACCATGTAAAACACCACCACCGCGTTTCGCTACTTTTCAACGACTCCTCGACAAGGACGGTAGCGCTCGACGACGCACTCAATTGAAAATTGACGCTGAAGGGATCTCCAGGACTCCCAAACAGGAAGAAGAAAAGAGCAAAATTCCCGGTCGCCTGACCAAAGCACCAGCTGATCCCCGTGATCATATCATGCGCCGGCTCAAACCCGACCAATGCACCGTGGGACGAAAAAATGCTCACAAATTGGGGAAACCCATAGATAGACTGAAGAGGAAACTGGATGGGTGAAATAATGAATGAATTTAAAGATTAATCCTCGAGCATCCTAGAACCTAGATACACCCGACTCTCACCGTACCATGGCCCGGAGTATATACAATGTGTCATGGCTATGCCTGCAAAACTTGTCTGCCTCACTCTATGGTTTCTCTTCCTCCGCGACGGAGCCTGTCATCTCATATTGCAGCACAAAGGCCGGCCTAGTTCTTGCAACTTGTCCCACATGCAGATCATCTGCCTCGGAGACTGATAGTGTGCAGTGTAGTAATCCTTTACGCACCCGAATTGGCAGAACTTGTAGCTGTGCACGTACTCGACGGGCCTCGAGCTGTTGAACTGCTCCACCCACATCCCCACGCTCACGTCCTCCATCTTGAAAAGCTGCGTGAGGATCATACGGCAGCCATAAGTCAATTGAATAAATGCAAACATAACAACTAAATCATAATTATCTATTCATATGTATACCCTTAGTTTAAGACTCTCAAACTCAGACACGATGAAATGTGCAATGTCAGAGGACAGAACGTATCCTGGTCCATTTGCATAAGGCGGATACTCTTCCTCAGGCCAATCCTGCAATGAAACGAAAAGAGAGGTAAGAGAACTGAGGCATGGAAATGGAAGTATGTCTCAACGATCTTGGAAAAGATCACTTCCATCCAATCAGGCAACTATGAACCAAGAAAGCAAAAGAAAAAAGATAAGACTTGTTAAAGATCCAGAGAGGTCATCCTCTCTTTCTTTTGGTTCTCTCTGGAGGTATCGATCTCTTCTAAAAACTAAATATACTCCTCAATAGCATCATTAACCGTGTTCAGATGTAACTTGTCTCACGCTTTTCAATGATACATCTACAAAGACCACACGATACAGAGTTTTTGGATATTATATCGAAAAATTCTAGTGAGCAAGAAAGGTTACAAAAAGTGGGATGCTACAGGCACAGTGCTTTGCAGGAAACTAAGGCATTACTCTGGGTGTAGGAAAAAGTAATAGTGGGAGCTAGAAACATCAAATTGGAAGGGGTCTAGTCAATCTGGATGCTTAAAAGGGTTGAGTTGCAAAGTAACCACATCTGACACCTTGCAATATTGTGCAGCAATATAACCAAAAGCTCATGAGTTTTCAAGCCAAACCACTCAATCACTATACAACCAGAGAAGTTTTCTTTTTTCTTTTTGGGTTTTTTTTGTTGGGGGGGGTGGGGGGGTCAAAAAAGAGAAGGGGATTTGAAGAGTAACAGAGAGAGAAGATTCTCGCCTTCCCTTGAACATTTAAGGAGATAAAATCCTAGAATCAAACTGCTGTCACTTTCAAAGGAGCTCTTCCCATGAATTTGAGAGACCATCAGGTTTGTAGAAAGGCATCGGAAAGAAGATCAACCCAAAGAGCCTAACGACAACATAACCAAACCATGGCATACTCCATACCTCAAATGTGACTGCCCATTTACCATATCGAAGGGGCTTATGGTAGTAGGATGTTCCCAATATACAAGCTCTTTTCTTCAGGTACCTTCTTGACTTCATCCATCACTGCATCCAACCTCACAAATGTGTCGTCACACAAATTTCATCACGTACTTGGCCGACACTTTGCGAACCTGAAAACAGCCAATTCAAGAAAGACTTGCAAGTAAGTCACCTCTGAGAAAAGGATATTGGCTTTTCTGTTGTAGAAAAATCCCTCAGCTCACCCCATATTCACAGATGGCCACTGTTTTGAGTACAACAAGGTCATAATTATCCATGTAAGGGACAATAACAATGTCCCGAAAACTCTGCCTCTTTCTTCAATTCCGCATTCACTTCCTTCCGAGGATGCTGTCCATACATGAAGTGAAAACATTACTATGACCTCCGGGAATAAACAACACATGCGACCAACTCTGGGTGTCTCCTCTTACCAATGCTACGAAAAAGCGAGCTACCACATTCGAAGATTTGATAAGCTTATGCTGCATCCAGGACTTCCTCACAGCCATTCGCTCTGCGAAATGGTTACCCGCTGAAAGGATGCCAACGAACATTTCTACAGGTGTTTCGGAAAAGCCGGGGCTTGCCATTTTCTTGACATCTCAAGATGTCTTTGTGGAGCATAATTAGGATGCAAAGTTGGTAGAGAAGCTGCGAATAGGGTATGCACATCGATATCACCATTTAAACTTAGGCAGTCGCATCTTCAAGAGCAAAACCCTGTTGAAATTAGAGAAAACGTAACCAACAGCGCAAGATAAGGAACCTTCACATGAGGTTGTGATGATCGATATTATTACTCACAGTGCGATAAGGAAAGGATGTGATGTGCCTTCCGTCGACACTAACATGATAACCCTCCAATCCAGCACTAAGAGTTAGAACGAAGAGCTTGCCTTCAGCAAATGGATATGGCCAATCAACCGACACCTTCTTTGTCCGTCCTATCAGTCGGTTCAACCACCATGACGTCTTGGACTCCTCAGAGTGATCATCATCATCACGGATCCACTTCTCACACTTCAGCTGGCCGTCGACTGCAATGAGGTGCACACAGACCAATCAAACATCTCTGAAGTGTGCCAATGCAACCCAGGCAATTCCTTTTTCTCAAATCATAATCAGCACAAATCTGAAGCTTAGGTAGGCTAGATTCAGGTGTTAAACATATTTCCTACCAGCAATAAGTTCTCTAAACTACACCCTAACTAAAATACACAGAATTTGCATATTCCACAATCACCCGTACCAAGATCCATGAAGTCCCTATTTTCGAACATTACCGTTTAATTTATATCTCAATATCATCAACAACTGAAGAAAGCTAAGCACAAACGTGGGTAAAAATCACTCTTTTTACTGGGATCACCTATACAAATGAGAAACTAAAAGAAAAACTCACCAGTCTCTTCATCAACAATTGGAGTTCCTATTTTTTTCATAATAAGAACACTTGATATTGAAGTGCCTATTTCTTTCCAGATTAACCTTTATTGTTTTTCTCTATCTCATCAGCAATTATAGAACGGCCACGCACAAAACATGGGTAACAAATCATTCTATTCACAATGATCACCCATATAAAGAAGAACAAAATCAGAAACTCACCAGTCTCTTCGTCAGCCTTAGATTTCCAACCTTCGCACCGCTGAGCCGTCCCCCATTGCATCCTATAACAAGTATTCTGCTCGATCACCGGCTTCCCGCTCCAATCACCCTTCAACCTGGGATTCAAATGCAAATCGAGGCGGGTCCTCGCCCTCCACAGTCCTCAACCCCTGCAGCTCCATGTGAAACTGCGAGACCATCACCGGCTCGTCCTCCTTCCTTCAACAGAGCTATCTTCGGATCGTGCTCCGCATGGGCCGACCTAGGTTTCCCGACAACGTGTTATGTGGGGAGCCCAGCGTGAGCCCGCACGGCAACACCATCAACCTCTTCGGGTTCAAGAATTCCGACGCAGATAGAGTCAACCGAATTGCGGGCACGATTCCGGACCCTCTTCTCGGGCTTTGGCTGATGCTATTCACCTTTCAAGATTTGTGCAATTCATCCAAATACTTGTGCGACCCACGTCCCAAGCGACGCTTTGCCGACTTGTCGAGCTCCGAGAAACCGCTTTCGTAACGCACCACACGTCTTCCATGTGTTCTCGAAGTTCAAGCCAGAGACGTTTGTTTCTCGGCTCGGCGAGCCGACTTGGGGCCAACTCGTCGGAGTTCTGAGAAACGGTGATGTGAGGCCGAGTCGGGGCGTCCTCTCTCTGCAAGTGCGCGTCCGGTTTTGGAGTTTGGCTTGGGGGCGTAAGTGGAGTTTGGAGAGGGGTCTCTTGTGAGAGCGAATTGAATTCCAGATATGAAAACACCAAAGGGAATCTCCTACAGTTACTAAAACTATTGTACAGAAAGCCAACGCAGATCAAGACTTGGGGGAATCTTTGCCTCGTTAGCGCAAGACCATGTCTAATTTGTCCGGATTTGGCTGTTCTTCACGATCAGAAAGTGATGGGATTTAACACCAGATCTATGGGGATTTCAATGGCCTTTTCAAAGCGAAAGTCGATGGATGTTCTGGGGATGATCGAGGAAAACCCTAACGTCTCAAACTCTGATAATAGACGAAATTTCAGAGGAGCGAGAGAGGAGAGGAGAGATTGAGAGAGAGGAGAGAGCTAGGTCATCGACGCAGGCGAACCGACCTGAACGCGCCAAGGTAAGAGAAGAGAAGAGAGAGGGGGATTAAAGAGGGAGACGGGTAAGAGAGAGAAAAAAGGGGAGAGATGAGAGAGAGACGGTTGACACCGTCGGTCGTGTGTGACCTTTCTTTCCGGAACAGGGAGAATATTTCCCTGTTTTACAATTTCAAATCCTAAATGAATTAAAACTACAACTTGTATGTCGATTTTGGAGGGGACCTCCTGTGAATACGGTCGAAGCTACAGATTTAATTCAACTGAACACACACGCATGAATAGATAAACTATTCCCTGTAATTAAATTGGACATTAGCAAAAAATAAAAAACAAAAACTGTGACGTCGAATGTCATTAAATATTAGATGATTTCTTTTCTTGTTTTCGCGGCTATGATTTACCTCATCTTAATGTCGCAGCATGACAACTTTTCTACTCCAAAAATATTTCTGGAGTAAAAATCCATTGATAACGTTATTTGTTAAAGCAGAAATCTATTTGTCATGCAACTTTAGTTTTTTACTTCTTTCGTAAGTAATTTGGAAGGACTTGAAGCAGCAAAACTTGAGTTTCTGAAAGCAGAGCGTAGACCGGCTAATTTGAGAGTCGCGTTTTGGGGGTGTGGTTGCTATACAGTCTTAATTATGTTGTTTGTTTTGGTAAAATTATAATGTGGGTCCCAGCAGTTTTATTATCTCTTCCTTTATGTGGCCACGCGCCCTATTTTAAAATGGTCAGTTTTTTTTTTTTATGTTCTCTCTTTATTATTTTTTTTTTGTGGGGTTTGGTGATGATATGGTAGTTTATTACCTTCAGGATTAGTGGTTCTTCGCGTTGTATCTTATTTAGACTATACGTGAAATGAAACAGGAATAGTGGAGTGGAATGTGGGATACTCATCATCCACTTGAAGATTCGATGCAACAAAAAGTATTTATTTTGCATAGCCAACAATTTCTTTTTTTGGAATCATTAGAGTAATTTTGGCTCGCGCTTTTTTTTTAGTCTCCCGTGGTTTTAACACTCGTTGTTATTATTTGTGTTTTTGACCATTCTATCAGTTGTATGACCCCACCATTCAAATACAATTTTATACGATTCCCTTTTTTTATGTCAACTCTTTTATTTGTTTTTTCCTTTTTTTTGTCCCTTGTTGTTCCACTTCATTCCTTCAATATTACCTTGCATAGTGCAGGAAGTTCCAATCTGTTTGCTTGTTTCTTTCATATTATTGTTCTTTTTTATTTCAATTGTTTCATTCATGGTTCTTCATCACCGCACCCACATGGGTTTTATTTGCCACCATCCAATTGTGTCTAACCACTATCTGTATTGTTTATTCTTGATTTTTTTCTTTCCCCTTTTTTGTTTCTACTTCTTAATGCCCGCAACTTTGATGGAGATAAATTTATAGAGAAATATTCTTTTTCTTTTTGTCTAGAGAGGCACTGAGCGTTAGTGGCTTCTAGAGTTTCTTGGTATCAAGTTCAATTCATGGGCTTGAGGATGAAGATGTTTTTATGCCTCTTCGTATAAGTAGGGCTCTTTCTTTCATATAGAGTTTGCTTGATATGCAAGTTGAATTCATTGCTTTTAGTCTGAAAAGGATTAATGGCCGTCATGAAAGTTAAGCTTAGAGGAGAAATGGGGCTCGGCGATTAGGAGGTCACCAGTGAGCCCAATGTTGGTGCCAATCATATAAGTGCGGAGGAGGGCTGGAATGGCATCATAGATAATATAATGAGAGAACTTCATGAGGCCCTTTAGATAGGAGTGAGAGGCACAGAAGGGTATCTCGTGCAAGAGAGAGAACAAAGGAGGTGTGAAAAGAAGAAGAAGAAAAGGAGGAAAGTGAGATCCCGCAAGGGAAAAAAGAAGAAACGGAAATAAATGAGTCAGCAAAAAAAAGAATCTTATAAAATTGTCTAAAAAACGATGGGTCACACAAATAATAAAATGATGTCAAAACACCAAACAAAAAAAAAAAAGGAAGTGCCAAAAACCATAAGATAGAGGGAAAAAAGCGCGGGCCTTAATTTTTCCATTTTCAGGTCTTTTTTTTTTATATGTCAAGATTTCAATTCTAAATTTGCCATGTTATTTGAAAGTAGGGCGTCATTCAAAAGGAAAGTGCACCCTGCACTAATGTATCACCTCCTCCTTTCTACTCTTTCGGTGTCTTTCGAAGAACAATAATGGTTATCCTAAAAATTGCTAGACCCAGATCAATTGCTTTTAGCGTACATGTACAAAATTTCCAAATTTTTAACGAAGTGGTTACTAAGAACTCCCGCTACATTTTTTTTTTGTGCGATGAAGTGCAAATCGACTCGAGGGTTACTTTTGTTAACAAATACATCAATTATTATTTATCCCATGGGCTTTCTGCTTTTCGCCGGAGCGATCGCTTCTTATTCAATTTACGTATTCAAGTTATTATCTCATGTAAAAATCAAGATATCGCCAAAAAAAATAAAGGAAAAAAAGAGAAGGTAATTGCTTGCAAATACGTTGAGTCACAAAGTCAGCGTTACATCAGAGCGAGATGACGAGATGAGACGAGGATTAGTTTCGTGCGGAGACAAGTGGAGTTTAATGCAAAATTATTAATTTGCTGCCGTTTTTCGAAGCGGGCGAGGCCTCTTTCACCTCCCCTCCCCACTTCCATGCTATGCATAGGGCCTTTTTGTCTGAACAACCTTCTCACGTGGCAGTCTTCTGGCACATCGTCATGAAACCTATGGTTTTAAATATTGGGCAAAATTTAAAAAATAGTTAACATATTTACAATTATATCAATCTAGTCTAAATTTATCTTTTTTTTTTGTGTTATGAAATTCAAGTCCTAAGGATCATTTTGTATTTTGTGCCAGTTCTAGTTCATCAAGTGGCAAGTTCGACCTTTGTGGGTGCAGCTCTGACCTCTGTTGGTAGCCATAGATCCGCGAGTTCCGG
>JAGVVM010011810.1:0-11404 GCA_019149425.1 Psidium friedrichsthalianum
CGCCGATCTTTATCAGTATCCCAATTACGCGCTCTCGCTGAGTGCAATGCAGTCATCCTGAGATCAGAGGTGTGCCATAGGCGACCGCTACTCGTGCTGTAGAGTAGTCATTGAGAGGTCAGGAAACGTCATCGTCGCTTTTTCTTGATCAGTTGATGAGTGGGGGCTGGCGGGGTAAATGTCACCGCATGACGGCTACTGAGCTTTGGCAGTTGAAGTGAGCTCCTGTGCCTCGAGGTAGTGGACAGATTTGTCATGCGGTGTTACGGTGGGGCTGTTAGCTCGAAGACTGACAATTGCCACTGACCTAAGTTCTTCGCGTCCTTGTGTGGAAGGCTCGATCTGCCTTGGCACTATTGCTAACTATCTTGTGGCTACTAGATGTACAATAGAGTCGACAGCCGCGTACTGACTTCATGTGATTTGTGCATATGTACTGTTACACGCCAAACCGATCGTAGTATCACCTATTCGATTGATAGCATCGTACTAAGAATACCGTTGGCCTTCTATGGATCGCTCAAATTATCATTATGGTAGGTGCTACTAGATCGATGTCAATATCTAATCGCGTATGTCTGTAGCTATGAAGTATTGAAAGGCAGGTCCAGATGTACTACCCTTTGCCTAGGACTCTGACAGAATCGTGTTGTGACAAATTCTGCGTGTGTATGGCTGAGGGACTCGTCGTATTCCTGCTCCTATCCAGAATCGATCAGTGTAACAGGTAATAGGCGCAAATGCTCACTGCGTAGGTGCTGGCTGGCCAGGAGATTCAGGTCGTTCCCAGGTCGTGACAATCATGTAATCATGGTAGCTTGACATTTCTATGTATGATGGGGAGGGCATGCCTGCAAAAATATCTATTGCTCTTCATGCATGCATTCACGTCATGCTATTAACTACTATCGGTTGCCATCAGCACCTACTTCTTGTCGGACATGACCAGAGTCAGCATAGTTTGAGCTATATCACGTAATATAGCTGATCGTGCTCTACATATGGATGCCATGTCTCCCCTCTCCCTCTCAGCATAGGACACTGTCTCTTGCCGATGCTTCATTGGTCTATAAGAGTATGTCTAATTAGGTAAAGCATATTCCAAGTCTAGTCATACTAATGTTACTCATGAAACACTATGTGATACCTCTAAAGAGGCGGAAATGCGCTAAGTCCCATGCAATCACTATCGGCACACAAATCTTGCGCGAATCTGTATACAGACACACTTAATCTACTGCTTTAAGTCACTTATCGATGCGATCCTTCTAGAGGGATGAAAAGCAGTAGCGCTTTATATTGACGTTTTATGTCCTAGAGACTCTTCTAAAAAAAAAAAACTTTTCCAGAATTATCATAGTGAAGTCCCAGATCTCCGGTCTAAGAAAGGTTATAGTTATCAAAACTCAAGCTAATAGATAAGGTGCTTTATGTACTTATCGCAGTGTCTTTCCAAAGATAGTTTTTTCTGCAGGCATTAGTAGGAGATAATAGAAATGGTGGACTGTGATCTTATATCTAATCCGACAACAGACCCAAATTGTCAATCGTGTCTCATTGACTGCTCACTCGTTACAATGATACTAGACAATCCCTTGAACAGCAATATTTCCTTATTGTAGACTCTGTACTCCATTTGCATCCCTCACAAAAAAAAGGAAAACACACCCACAAACCTGATCTCAGTGGATAATCTAGGGGCCCCTAGATACCTATCACAATAGCACCTAGCGATTAGCGCGTCGTGTGAATCTGCCCAACGATTCACGGACTGTGTCTTGGCATGTAACGACAGTCCAAACAATAGTGTAGGTTTGAAGCCTTGGTAATCCTTGAAGGGGATGGGCTGTGCATCTACCATTTCATCTAAACACTGATGCCTTAGTAGCCCTACCGATATACGGTTATCTGCTTTCACTTGTTGGCATGTAAGACATAACAATGTATTCAGCGATATCTCTTTTCATTTCATTCCAATAATGCTTGTGAAATTTTTGTAGGTGCTTCTATGTCACTTAGAGGAGTTTAGTTAAGGTCTCTTTTAAGTGTTCTCATCATTTGGCACATAGAATCGCCCATGATGAATGGAATTTCATCTTATGATACTTGAAACTCTAGTTTGTTTCCTTCTAATACCTCTTCCTTAATCTTTACAATTTTGGGGTCATTTTATTTCAAAGTTTTGGTCCTCCATATAATTTCAGGCTCAAATCTCAAAGTTGCCATTACTCCTGTCAATTCGTTAACCTCTAATTTTTGGTCAATTAGACTATTCTCTCGCCATCAAATTAGCGACAATCATACTTGCATTTTTCCTACTAAGCACATCCGCTACTTTGTTCGCTTTGCTGGGGCGATATAGAATCTCACAGTCATAATCCTTTAATGGTTCTATCCATCATATTTATCTTAGGTTCAACTCTTTCTGTGAAAATAGTATTTCAAACTCTTGTGATTAGTGTAAACTTCAAATTTCTCTTCATACGGGTAATGCCGCCATATCTTCAGAGCAAATATCACCACTGCTAATTCCAAATCATGTGTTAGATAGTTCTTCTCATATGGTCTCAATTGTCATGAAGTGTAGGCAACTACTCTTCTGTGCTACATAAGTACACACCCAAGTCCTTGATGAGAAGAGTCATTGTACACCACATATCTGCCAGGTCCTAATGGTATTGTCAATACCAGTGCCGTCGTTAGCCTATCCTTTAATTCTTGAAAACTCTTTTTACACTTTTTAGTCCACTCAAACTTCGTTTTCTTTCTAGTCAATTACATCAGTGGACCAGCAGTTCGAGAAAATCCTTCCACAAATCTTCTATAATGTCCTATAAATCTTAAGAAACTTCGAATTTTTGTCACTATAGTTGGTCTAGGCCAATTTACGACTTCAACTTTGGCTAGGTCGACTATTATACATTTGCCACAAACCACATGTCCTAAGAAAACCACTTGATCCAACCGGAATTCACATTTACTAAACTTAGCATACAGTTGATGTTCACGAAGCGTCTATAATGTTATCCTTTGAAGTTCCTTGTGTTCCTCTTGCCCTTAGGAGTACACCAAAATGTCGTCAATGAAAATAATGATGAATTGGTCCAAGTATGATTTGAACGCTCGATTCATTAGATCCATGAATGTCCTAGGTGCATTAGTCAATCCGAACGGCATTACTAATAATTCGTAGTATCCGTATCGAGTCCTAAAGACAGTTTTAGGAACATCCTCCTCTTTGATTCTCAACTGATGGTGTCTTGATCTTAAATCAAAATTTGAAAATACAGAAGCGCCCTGTATCTGATCAAACAAGTCGTTGATCCTTGGTAATGGTACTTATTCTTCGTAGTGACTTTATTCAACTGTCGATAATCTATACAGAGCCTTAAGGATCCATCTTGCTTCTTTACGAACAAGACTGTTCTTCCCATGGTGATGTGATTGGCCAAATGAATCTACTATCTAATAATTCCTGAAGCTGTACTTTTGATTCCATTAGTTTCGCCAGAGCTATCCGATATGGGGCGTTCGATATAGGCTCCATTTTAGGAATCAATTCAATCACAAATTCAATCTGCTTCTCTAGAGGTAATCCTGACAGTTCTTTAGGGAAAACATCATGAAATTCCTAAACTACATGGATTTCTTCAAATTTTATTTCTTTCTTAGATTGATCTTGTACTACTGCTAAATATCCTTGACATCTCTTATCAAGTAATATCCAAGCTTCTACCACCGACATGAAAATCCCATATGTATTTGTCCCATTTCCTACGAATTCAAAACTAGGACTATTTGGTGGATTGATTTGCACTACTCTCCTGTATCAATCCACTTTGACTTCTTGTTGTGAAGCTAGTCTGTTTCAACTATAATGTCAAGTCTAACATTGCTAAGACTATTAGGTCATTACCACACTCCTATCCCCAATGATAATTTCACAATTTTACATCCTATCATTGGTAGCATGCTATCCTTAAGTGGGGTAGTTACTACCAATGATCCATCAAGCAATTTAGTATTCATATCATGCAACTTCACATATTGTGCTGAGACAAATGAATGAGTGGCTCTGGTATCAAACAGTGTGTACGCTTTATGACCATGAAGAGAAAGCGTACCTGAGATAATGGTTTTGGAAGTCAAAGCTTCCTCTTGGGTTACTGTGTACACTCGCTCTTGAGCAAAAGGTCTCTAGATATTCTTAGCTTGATCCATCCCACTCATCCCTCTAGATCCACGAGGCCTATTAGTTCCTCCAATCGAAGTTTGTTGAAACACCTGTGGCATTGTTGCTTGAGACTATTGTCCTCCTCAGGGACAATCTTTCCTTAAATGTCCATATTGGCCGCATTTAAAGCATTGCCTGTCATTAATGTACAGCCCTCTCCCATGAAATTCACCACATTGATTACAAGCACTATTCCCCTAAGTCTACATAGGCCTCATTCCTTGCCCACTATCACTTCTTGTTTGATCAAATTGTCCAAAGTTATGTCTCTTGTTCAAGTTAAACCTTGGGCCTTCAAGTTGGCCAAGTCACTTATCGTGCCTAAAATTCCCTTGAGGAACCTAAAACTTTAGTTTCACCTGTGTTACTATTTTCATCCCCTCTCTTTGGAGCTCTTCTTCAATTAACAGAGCCGACTGTAGAGTTCATTATAATCTCAAATATTAAAGGGTATCAGCTGCTTCCTTATCTCTGTCTTAAGGCCATTCAAAAATCTTTTGGCCCTATCTACTAGATTTTCAATTAGATGAGGTGCATACTTGGACAATTCAGAAAATTTTGCCTCATACTAGCTTATAGTCATATTGTCTTGTGTCAGTTACACAAATTCAGTCATCTTCTTATCCCTAATGCAATCTAGGAGGTATTGATTGTTTAAAGTCTCCACAAAACAATCCCATGTGATTTCAGCATCCTCAGGCAATACAATTCCCTTAATAGCCCTCCACCATTACTTTGCGTTTCTTGAAAGTTGATGCTCCATTAGAGTAGGTCGATCCATATGATCCATTTCATTACAATTCAGTAGACCAAACAATTCTTCCATTTCATTTAACCAACTTTTAGCTTCCTCTAGATTTCCATTTCGATGAACTTAGGTGGCTTTGGTTTGATAAAATGCTCCACCAATCCTTGTATATGACGTTCTCCAGCTGCATTGTTCACTGCCACTTGTTGCTAAGCCTACTACTAAGTAAGGCTCCAACATTCACTAGTGCTTCTAAAATTTCATCAATCCTCGAATCATTAGAGTTTTTTTTTCCTAGTGATGATGCACCTGTCCTCGGCATTAGTGGGCTCTCTACACATGGATCATCCTTTCGTTATTTCCTTTTGCGTTAGCTCTTATACAAAACTTCACAATGATGACAATAAATGAACTGATAATAAAGTAACATACTACCTATCTAATATGCTACTTACATCCTTATGGGTAGCTAATATCCCTATGATGGCTTGATACAAGTGAGCTACCTATCCATTTGACCAAACAAATGATCACATACATCAAAGTCTTAAACGCATTCGTGCATTCATGCCTAACTCCTCCAATTTAGTGCACGTTATCACTCCAGGAACCAAGTGGCTTTGATACCAACTGGGGTATAGCACCCTGCTCTAGGTACTAATAGTAGAGTTGTAGCGTCCCAGACTGCCACATCCAATGATTATAAGTCTAGCAATTATTTTCATATAGCAAAAGATTTCAGTCATGAAATAAGTTGGATTGGCAAGCTAATAACACAAGCCACAAACCATCATGCTATTACCAATATTTACATATGCAAGCGCATACTGATTACATTAGTCGAGGGGATCAATATCAACATGGAGTTGTTAACCTAGGGGAAACAATCGCATACATCAAAGTCTTAAAACGCATTCATGCCCTAACTCCTCCAATCTAGTGCACCTTATCACTCCATGACCTAATGGCTCTGATACCAACTAGGGCTGTAGCACCCTGCTCCAGGTACTATCGGTAGAGTTGTAGCATCCCAGGCTGCCACATCCAATCATTATAAGTCTAGCAATTATTTTCATGTAGTGAAAGATTTTAGTTACAAAAAAGTTGGATTCGCAAGCTACTAATACAAGCCACAAAACATCATGCCATTACTAATATTTACATACACAAGTGCACACTGGTTGCATTAGCCAATGGGATCAATATCAACATGGAGATGTTGACTTGGGGGGATCACAAGTGTTATCTAGCCCCGACTATATACAAACCAACCCATCTCTTAGTCATCCGGAGCTCAAAATCTTGAAGGCACTAACTTCACATCCGCGGTCTTCCAAAAATGTCATAGTCTTCATCCTATCATCCACCTAGGCTGTCCCCACTTGCCCCATTTGTAGCTCCACCATTTGAATGATTCCTGTCATCTTCATCCCGCACCTGGTGCACAGTAAGAGATTGGGCCCTCCCGTCCCAAATGAATAGGAAGATGGATACAAAACAGTATTATATGGGAGCCATACCAAAGCCAACATCGACGGTGAGGGTTGCAATCATGCAAATAAAAGTAATTCTCTAGTGGTTGGGAATCTCAAAGTTGAGTCTCGGTAACTGACTCGATAGATAGGCCGTAACAAGAACTCGAGAAAACAAATCAAACCCATCTGTTAGTCTAAAAAGAATGAATACCACAAGTATAAGTTACCTTAGCGAGTAAATTCAATTACTCTAATGCTCGCTCGATTCACCATATCACTCGAGTCCTCATCATTTTGATAAACAATCTTCACATAAGAAGATTCATATATATATATATATATATATATCAGCGTATCACATGAATATGCAGCAATGCAGATGAATGAATACAAGTCTTCCATGTGCACCGCTTTCCACCACCGTTCTCAAGTAAATTCTAAACTCGTAATATTAGTACTTTCTTAACTTTACCGCCAACCCTCATGGCAACTCCCGTCATGAGTTCGTCACTTCGAGGCTTCGTATTATTACCACGCGGTCTACCTTGTGCCACCTGCCAAGGCATCTTGTCTTCCTCAAGGAAATTCAATTCATTTATGTGGCCCTTCTCCTCCATTCACTTGTGTATAAAATGTGAAGAAATGCAATAATATTAACATGACAAATTCAATCAAGTTTTAATGCCCCAAGATTCACATTTAGCATGCTTGACGGATGCACAAATTGGATTGTAAAATTACATCTTTAATATTCACCCCTCAATATTTCAATCCCATGGCCCACCTATCTTAGTGATGTTAACTTATTTCGATGACAGAACTACCATTTCTTATACTTCTGATTCAAGGTATTTACTAGGTTATTGCGTTCACCCAAATGATGTGTCCTATTACGATATAGCAGAGAATTGACTTCAGGTAAATATTCAGTCTACCTTCAAATGAGGTGCACTTGCACATGATTGATCTATGTTAGTTACTCTCCCTAACGATTCCACCATGACTGCTAGGGCTCTCAATCACTAATTTCTCATTACCATTTCACAAACTCGCACACCTCACCTTAATCTTCACAGCTTATTACAATGGTTTTGGCTCTAGACAACACTCTCTATACCATATATACATTTCTTTGGCCATCAGGCAAGCAACGGCCTTGTACACAACCATCCCTAAGCCTACTCATAACTTAACCATAACCATTTCCAACCACCTTTAAGCGACCTCGCTTCCTCCTATTCCTTGCTCGTGAACAACCATTATTTAGAAAAATTTACAGTCACACCTTAGTTCAAGGCTCTACTCCAAACCTTAGCTATTGGTGTCTAGTATTCAGTATCGTTAATCACTATCTTCCATCCATGTTCTACAATTCCTTTCAGAACTAGGCTAACTCCCTCTGCTATCCAAAGATTCACATGAACCTAGCTTAATTGACCCACAAAGAACAACAAATATGGTGGAGAGAATGATAGTGAGAGAGGGAGAATTTACTTGCTTAGTGATCGACAGTATTGAGAAGTTGGTGGCTTGATCTCTGGCAGATACTAGAGGTCTGCAGCAGTAAAGTACGCGTTGGCTTCACTGGGACCACCATCGAGGCCTTCTTGAGAAGAAAAATGAAGTTTTGAGGAGCTCCCTCTGCTTTTCCTTCTCGGCGGATTACACGAAACAATGGAAAATCATGAATTTCCCTTCCCTATTCACACAATGATCACATTTTGGTGAAAATAAGAAGCTATTTTCCATGTGTCTCATTTTCTATTACCATCCATCATAGCCATCTCTACGCATGGCAACTTCTTCATTTGCCACCTTGCCTTTAAAGTTTATGAAAATTTAATCCCCCCATTATAACTCTAAGTCACATGACACATATTTGAGATCTTAACCATAGATCTTAATTTAAGGTAAACAAAATTCTAAGGAAGAAGAATTCTCAGTAAATCGATCGTCCAAAAATTGTTCGTCACACACTTTCCAGTCAACGGAACCCTTTATAACTTATTGTGAATACCTTTCACAAGTATCCAAAAGGACCTTCATATGGAAAATGAGTTTTCATCCTCACTATTGTTGACACTTGATTTTTGATCAATTTATTTGCAAAACTTTTTAGAAAATCCATAAAAATTCATAAAATTGAAAAATCAACTTTGGGGACCTAGTTTGGCCTAGGAAACCAATTTTGAGAAAAAATAATTTTTCTTATTTTTCGTATTTTTTCGTATTTTATTTTCAAAAATTCATAAAAAATCAATAAAAAGTGAGAAATTGCAAAAAATCAACTTTGGAAGCCTTAGCCAAGCCTAGGGAACCAATTTGAACAAAAAATAATTTCCTTATTTTTTGCATTTTTAATATTTTCAGAAATTAGGAAAATAATAAAAAATTAATAAAAAATACCATTTCAATTCAGAAAATTACCAAAAAAATAGTCATTTTTTTTAATTTAATTTTCTCTCACTTGGATGAATAAATTTTGAAAAGTCAAGTTTGGAATCTAGGTTTTCTTGTTAATTCATTTTCAGAATATTTAAATAATTCTAGAAATTCCATTTTAGGCCCTGTAATTTTCCATTTTTACATTTTTAGAGTCGTGTCATCCTCCTCTATTTTTCAAAAATTAAAATCGAGTCCCAAAAGCCCTCAGAATCGTCCAATTTCGCTAAAAGGACCAAAAGCAATTTCTGATTTTTCAAATTAGTCCCTAAAATCACTAAAAATAAATTAAAAATTTTTCCAGGACTGAATTGAAAATAGGGCGACGTTCCCCCATAGATTTGACCTTCTGAATCCAATGGTGGCAACAATTTTTGCAAAAAAGACCATTAGACTTTGGATTTACAAAATGAGTCCTCGGGTCAAATTGAAATTGGGGTTTTTGTACAAATAATGAAAATTTTTCAGCCGAAAACACCATTTTCAAGTAAATTCAATCCTGAGTCCGAATATGGTGTCAATTTGAAAAAAATGGACAAATTTGGGCCAATTTTGGATTTTTTATCCAAGTCGGGCCGACCGGGTCGTCCGACCCGACCCGGTCAACCGGAAGACCCGGAACCATTTCTGGTTCCCATCCTCCCGCGGCGAACGAGGAGCCTGAAATCCCCAAGTCCCGCCTGAGCTCCGAACAACTTGGTCAGAATTTGCCCGGCGACGACGTGCCAAATGGCACGTGGACTCGTCGCGGGCACTGAGCGACGGCCGCCAGCGAGATACTCGCCCCACCCTGCGGCCGCATTTTGAAAAAAAAAAATTTTCAGGTACAAATCACAGGAGATATGGGAGATTAGGGGGAGTTTCTGGCGAGCTCTCGAACAGATTGAAAGAGACGGATATCGGGAGATTGAACAACGGGTACCAGGAATCAAGATTTAAAGGGGACGAACGTGAGGCGAGTTTGGGTGAACTTTTCCTTGAGCCCCCCGAGGCCACAAGGTGGACTGAAACTGAGGAAATGAGGCGATTAAGAACAGACAAGCCTTGAAATACCTAGGAAGATTGCCGAGCCAGGAGAAGCGCGTCCTGTGCTGGTTTCACAGCTCGCCGACGCCCTAGACATGGTAAATCCCTGGGACTTCAAGCTCTGACTCAGGCTCTAATCGGCACTCGATGATCTGGGCATAATTCTTCTTATTTTTTTGTGCCGTCTTACTCCCCTCGTCCATGACCCGTTTATCTTACTTTGCATTGATTCCATGTATAAACTACGAGTCCGAAACTCAAACCTAGCCCTCAACATGTCGAGACCGCCGTATTAGTGAACCTGGCAATATAGGGTTAATCCGGGACCTCCAGGTAAGCCATTCCTGAACTCCTTGCGAGCTCTCCCTTGATTTAATTTCATGAGATGCCTCCATGCTGTATGTTCGGGAGTGCCGCGATTCGTTTCGGTCTGTGAAAGCTTGATTGCCGTGTTTTAGCCGATAGATTATAGATTCAGTGAAATTTAGATAGTTGATCGCGAAGGAGTCTGATTCGATTAGAGTTGAAAATGGGTTGACGGAGTCGATGTCACCGACGGATGGTCGCCGTCGAACCACAGCGTTCGTCTGTTCTGCGCCCTCGTATAACTACGTCTTAGCGCAAGGAAGAAGACCAACAAGATGATGTGGTGTTCGCCATGTCAGCTCTGTTGACAAGTCAGAGCTCGACGTGGCTCGCATGGCGCATACGTCGGATGCCAGCATCTCGTCCTGTTACGTACGCCCTAAATAGCGTTGATAATAAACCCAGATCGGACGGTGGGAGTGTTGCCATCTGACACGATTGGGAATTTCGATTATAATAGGTTTGATATAGTATTTTCAAAAATAAAAAATAAAAAAGATTAGATTGGACGGTCCAGATCGCTTTTCTAGATCAAATATGGACCGTCAGATTTAATACGAGATTGAACGTTGAGATCAAAAGCTCTTCCCGCGAGGAACCCCAGTTCCGATCCGGCTGTGATATTAGAATGGTGGTTACGGCCCGAGATTCAGAAATCCTACCTTCTAGATATCGTGGCCGCTCGATTTTAGTTATGCGGCGGCCGAGGGGCCCCTGTGGGCTAGCCCACGTGGCCCATTCATAGACCGCCGGAGGTTAAGCTGGTGCGGTTAATTAGATGTAGACAAATATGAATAAATCTAAAACAAAACACAAAATTTCAAGGCACACAAAAAAAAATCAAATAAAATTAGAAAACCTAGAAATATCAATAAAAATTGAGTAAAAAAAAAAATGAAAGATCGAAAAGGAGAGGCGGCGTCGTTGGGTCTATAAGCCATTTCGGATAGGACTTGGGTTCAAGCGGGCCTGGTGACCCGACACGGCACCGGATGAAATCATAAAAACTTAATAAGCATAGTTAGAAAAATTCGAGCAAACAAAAAATCCAATAAAAATCAAAAAAAAAAAATCAAAAAAATCAAAAACATAACCACAAAATAGATCTAGGAA
>JAGVVM010011811.1:0-13039 GCA_019149425.1 Psidium friedrichsthalianum
GGGAACCGATCACTAACATTGAGGTTTTCTATGTCATGGTACATTACTCAATCAGGCCGGTGTGTTCCCTTTATCATTTGCCGTTTGGAATTGAGAGAGGATGGGATTCAAAATTTTTCAAACCGCTAAAATATTCCCGCCTAATTTTTTTCCCTCCTCTTCAACAAATGACTTTGGCCCACCAATCTTAACCGTCCAAATGAAATGGACGGCCTGATGTGAGCATGTTACCCAATGACATAGAAACCCTAATTGTTATGTGTCCGGATCCGTTCCACTATGCCGGCTACATATTTCTCCTTACAACCGCCGTTAGTTACTTTTACTAAATCTAGAACGCGTGAGGAAGTTTTGCTAAAAAAATCTGCTTCGTAACCAGGGCTAACATGGGCTTAGGAGGTCCTTCACACCTAGAGGAACATCGACTCACTTAACTAACAGCCTAGAGTGGCCCATGGGACCGTGTGGCTGTCAAAACGTGTTCGGGGTTGGGGCAATATGTTTCGACCCGCAACCCGAGACCCCGTAATAAACGGGGCATCTGACCCGAACCGATAACAACGGTTTTGAGGAATGAACCGCATCATGGCGGTGGTGGGTGGGGGGGAGGGGCATGTGCATTTGAGGAGTGGCGCTCCAAATCGGAGGTCATGTGTCGAGCTCAATATGCCGCTGTCCCCTAATCAGACTTCGCCGATTGGACTGATTGGACTCATCGCAGGACCTTCGCAGCCCCGTAGGTCTCCATCCGACGTCATCGCACTTTTAGTGTCGGATTCTTCTCTAACACTTTCTGATTAGATCGACAAAAGCAATTCAGTTTCCGTCGTGGGACAGGTTTGAGCCTTTCCCTTTGGGACTTAATATGACCAGGGAACACTACCCGCTGGATAAGGTTTGGCCAAATTTTCGTACAGCCTGAGTTCCACTGATTAGTGGCTCGAATATCTTCCTTTTAATTTTGATATTGGGCTAGAGAGATTAGATTCAGTTTGGCAGACAAGAAAAAGGGCATGTAATTAATGCTCCGTTTATTTCACGAAAAATAACTTTTCGAAAAATATTTTTTGATTTTCGGCGTTTGGCGGACGGAAAATAGGCTAGTCTTGGGGAAACACTTTTCTCTTATGAAAAAATCTCTTTGAAAAATATGAAAAAAACGTTTTCTTATTTTTGAAAAGAAAAAATCATTTCCCTCATCTTTTCTTCTTTATTTCTTTCGACACTTCTTTCTTTTCTTTTTTTTTTCTCGTTCTTCCTCATTTGCTGATGTTCCTTCCTCCACTGCCGCGGTCAGCGTCGCTGGCCGCCGCCGCCGTAGGCGCCGAAAATCAATTCCTTGACAAACGACCGGAAATTGTTTTCCGATTCATTTTTTAAGTATTAGCCAAAAAGCCGAAAAAATAGTATTATTTTCTTGAAAAAATGACTTCATGAAAATATTTTTCAAAAGTATTAGGCTCCGTTTATTTCATGAAAAATAGCTTTTCAAAAAATATTTTTCGAAATTTTTCGGTATTTTGTGGGGCGAAAAATGAGTTAGTCCTGGAAAATATTTTTCTCTATGAAAAAACTTTTTTCAAAAGTGTGAAAATATTTTCCTACATTTTAAGAAGAAAAAATTTCTTCGTTTTTTCCGTTTCTTGTTTTCTTTTCACCTTTTATTATTATTATGTTAATTATTTATAAATTATTTTAATTATTTTTAAAAATTCAATTATTTTTTAATTGTTTGATTTATTTAATTATTTAAAATCTTTTTATTTTCTTCTTTATTTTCTTTTTTTTTCTTCTCTTTTTTTTTTTTTCTTTTCTTTCTCCTTCTTCCTCCTTTGTGGTGCTTCTTCCTCTGTGCTGCTTCCTCTACTTGTTGTTGTCCTTCCTCCGCTTGCTTCCTCGCTGGTGGCGGACCTCGTGACAACACCGCTCGGGGGACGAGGCGAGCTGTCGATGGCTTGAAACACGAGCGAGACCCTTGATGTTGGCCAGGAGGGGGGGGGGGGGGAAGGGGGGGGGGGGGAGGGGGGGGCTCGTCAAGGGAGACAAGCCGCGGGAATTTGGATTTTGGGCCAATGTTGGGCCTCGAGCGGGGAACGAGGTGAGGCTGGGGCCTTGTGTGCTCACTCGAGGCTGCGGAGGCGAGCCTCGAGCCGTTGTGCCTCGATGAGGCACTCGCCTCCAATCGATCTAAATCGTCCTAGAGCGAGCGGGGCTTGCCTTGCTAGATCGGTGAAGCTTGCTCTTGCTCAAGGCCGGCGAGGCTCGGCCTAGCTTGCTGGCCTCCGTCGAGTCGAGCTAAGAGGCTGAGGTCGGCTTGGTCGGTTGTCGCTGTGGCCGCGCAAACGCTGAGGAAAACATTATAGAAGGAAAAGAAGAGAAAAATTTTAAGAAAGTAATTAAAATAGAAAATATTTTTTATTCAAAAAATAAATAATAATAAAAAATTCGAATTAGTTAATAAAATTTTTTGAAAATCAATAAAACCCAATTCGTTTTAAGTTCATTTTAAAATTAGCCAAATGCCGAAAAATATCGTTATTTTTTGAAAAATGACTTTCCGGAAAAATTTTTCCGAAAATATCACATTTTTCGTGAAACAAACAAAGCCTAAATGGGTACTTTTCGAAGAAGAATTTAGCTTAATTATAAATAAAAAAAGGGCGACTAATTCAGTCTTTATTTGACCAGTTTAATCATAAAATCGAAAATCCAAAGAGAAATAAAAAAGACTTTCAATAAGGTTTAAAATTTTCAAAAATCGTCCATGATAGCTCTAGTCGTGCCATGTAAAAGGAATTAGCGTCCATTGTCAGCGATTTCTACTCAAAATTGGTCGAAAGAACTACATTGATGAATCGTCAAAATGTTTATGATTAAATTCGCCAATTAAAAATTTAGGATCGAATTAGCCGTCGTACAATAATTTATCAATAATTATCCGTTCTTTTGGGATAACGCTATTATTAGTCTCGCAAAAACTCCGCCCCCATCCCTTCCCTTTTTTGGTAAAAGAAAATTTTAAGTTATTTCAAATTACCTTTAATTGAGAGTTTGCACTCGTTTAAGGACCAAGCCAGCTACTCCAAGAGTACTAACGCGCGTGGGTGGAGAGATTGTTCCCTGGCCACAACACACTTCCCCCAAGAACACTAGGGCTTCCACTTAAATTTCTCACGTAGCATGTCTAATAGGGTTTTTGTTTTTTGGTACTGTCGTGGCTTAATCCGATGCCGGCGGCTGTTTGTTGGGGGCTTTATATCATATGTTAGGAACGGGTCGTGTTCGAGTTGTTCTTAGCCCTAAACACCAAGTGTGATCAAACGATCTAATCGATCCCCACGTTGCTCTCCAAAGTCCATCCTCTGTCTTCCCTCTCTCCACGCCAGCTTGTGGTCCAAATCGTTGGAGCCTAACTCGTGATTAGACTCCTTGGACCCTTGTGGGCTTTGCTTCCTCTGCCCCTTTGCTACTTTAAATCTTGTGGCTAAGATGATTAGCACGGCCGTGCTTTGCCTTAACCGACCCTCCCCAAACCGCTAACAGATCATCTTTACTATCTAAGTGTCGTGTTTCTGTTTTGTTTTGTTTTGTTTTGTTTTTGTTTTTTTTTTTATTAGTCTTAGGTTAGATGTCAGGATAGGTGCGGAATTTTCACGGGTTTCGCCGTGATTACTTACTTATGACATTTTGTTTCGAGGAAAGTATCGTGATAAAGGAAAAATGCTTTTCAGAAAATCGTTTCTTAGAAAAATGTTTTCTTCATTTTCAAGATAGAGAATTCTTTTCCTTAACTTTAAGCAGGCATATTTACTTTTTTACTATAAATGATTTTCCATTGATGGGTCATTTTTAACAAACCAAAGGCGTGAAAATTTAGAAAATTAAGTTGTGGATTTTTTTTTTTTACTCGGGCATACGAAGCCTTAATTAGTAAATTACGGATGGGCAAAATGAATGTGTTAGGCGGGAGGAGCTTAAGTTAGAATTATGTGATGATTTTAGCGTCGATAAGTTAATTTGTGATCTAGACATGTCACATGAAAAGAGGGTCTAATAATCAAAGACTAAAGAGCCACCTATTTTCCATAAGTAGCCTTTAGGGTTCTGTTTATTTCGTGAAAAAATCAATAATTTAGAAAATGCTTTCCTTACTTTAATCACTACTATTGCTTACAAAAATGAATCAATGCAAAATATTTTCATTTTTGATGACCATAATGGCTAAACATTTCTATCGATGATAAGAATATACTATGTTACCTCTTTTACTATATAGTATCGTTACCGCAGTAGAGTTTAACCACCAATAAGGAAAATCTTTTCTAAATCATTAATTCTTTGTGAAAAATTGAGTCTAAATTATGAACTGCTGCGACATGCCCCTTTTTTTTAGGGAGGTGGATCGAATCAATTTACCTCTTCCAAGTCGAGCGAATCCTATCCCATGCAAACAATTTGGAATAATTAAATGGCTTATGTTTGATTTAGTGCATATATAAAATATCAGATTACAAAGAGAAAGATCTACAAGATCAGATGATGGAGTAAAGATCAGATTAGAAAGAAAAAGATCTACAAGGTACTAATATTATTGTCATCAATTTGAAATCATTAATCTTCGTGTAATAAACTACCTCTGGAACTTTTGCTCATATTTGACAATTCTTGTAGGCTCATCGAATTTTGAAGCACTTCCATAGAGAATTCATGTATTTATGGAGTAGGAGATTATTTCATATAAATTTTTCAGGTACTTATTTTTTTGCTGTTTTGCTTCCCTATCTGTATATCTTGCCGAAGATTTCATAATTGGAGCACCACCGTTTTTGGTACATAAGATTTCACAAAAAAAAAAAGGAATTGACTAACCTTTGCATGCGGTTTGGGCCTATTCATTTATGAAATTGGAACGTAACCGATTGAAATTGTGAAGGAATTTAAGAAATTGATCAAGGATTCCATTTGAGCACCTCCACAGAATGAACCTAATATGTAGGGGGAAAAGCATAGAGTGATTGGATTGAGTTGAGTTGTTCTTTATATGAGGAGGACCAAAATTGTTTCAAGCACCGATAAAATTAGAAGGTCCGATCACTCAAACTGGCTCGACGTATATAACCCATCACTTACCTCTGCAATTCGAAATCCATTACCAGTTGGGGGCTCTTAATCGAATATGACAGAATACATCTTAGACACACATGATCAGATTTTGTATCCAGGTGATTGGAGAATGGTGAATCTTCATGGGCTTTTTCTTACTCTGAAGGGCCTATCTTTTCCTCACTTGCTATTCTTCATGGCCTGCTCTTCTCCTTTGAATCTGATTCGCAAGGAACTCGGACTCAGAAAATTCTCGTTTCGTTGTCGGTGTTGGTCTTGATCTTGCTGAGAGTTAGGAGCGCCATTAGAGGCAGTCTAACGCAAGAAGCTATCTTGAATTTAGGAAAAAATTTCTTTGGACGAACGCAGAGGTTTATGAAGCAATTGGGGGTGCATCGGTGATTAATTAGTGTAACGATTCGAACTTAGACTTGCACAATCGAAAATGTCAATGTTACTCACAGGCTACGTTGTTGGGCTGACACTGAAATTTGGTTACCCCTAAAATCTTCCGTTCTTTTCTAAGTCCTTGGATGCGCTTTGATGCCGCCAAATTGCTTCCTATTCCTTCCATTTGGTATTTCGGGAAATGATATCCGCCGCTTGATCTCGAACGGACACAAACTCGACCATGGTGCATGTCTAGGACAATATATTTTCGAGTTTCGGATATATCTTATATTTATTTTTCCGTTTCGAAACTATTAGACGACAAAGGTATATGTGCATGTGAGTCCACGCTCTTGCATGCATAAGTTGTTCTGTATAACCCGCGAAATGGTCAAACTTTTAACCTGTGGTTCGTATCTCATGCATGGCGTGGACACTCCAACGCGTCACGAGCTTACCAAGGTGACGAAATGATATTTATTTAAAACCCTAGTGTACGAGCATCGTGGCAATTAAATATTTGAACACGTCTAAAATACCTTGCATTACTTAATCTCACGTACGAAAAAAAGAAAAGGAAAAGCAAAATATCCCACGCGACTCTCTATAAAAACCCCAACTCTAGTAAACATTTATCTCATTAAACTCCTCTCCCTCCCTTCCTTATCCTCCAAAACTTCCCTGTTCTCTCTCTCTCTCTCTCTCTCTCTGTTAGACCCAAAGAGAAACAGTAACATGGACAAGAAACCATGCGACGGCAATGGCAAGTCCCAAGATGTCGAGGTGAGGAAAGGGCCGTGGACGATGGAGGAGGATCTCATCCTCATCAACTACATAGCGAACCACGGCGAAGGTGTTTGGAACTCCCTAGCCAAAGCTGCAGGTACAAACCATACGTTCCTTCTTCGATGTGGCTGATTAGCTTCCTTTTCGTGCATCTTCTAAGTCGCGCTCTAATGTTTCTTGAAATCACGGAACGTTCGTGGTTGCATGTGTTCGTGCTGTGTCGGTGACAATATAACTAACTCAATGGGGGTTTGTGTTCGTAGGTCTAAAGCGTACCGGGAAGAGTTGTCGGCTCCGGTGGCTGAACTATCTGCGACCCGACGTCCGGAGAGGCAACATCACTCCCGAGGAGCAGCTCTTGATCATGGAACTGCATGCTAAGTGGGGAAACAGGTGAGATGATTCACATAAAAGTCACGGCTTCTCGTTACTAAGGTTCTAGCAAATATAATACCATAAACAAATTGAAAACAAGTTCCTGTAGGATCACCAAGAGCTTTAAACTCTAATCTTCAATGTTTGAAGATCCTTCATGTCGTCCTCCAACTCTTCTTAGTCTCTTTCTTCTGTATATAATGCGATTGAGGAGTCACCTTCCTAAGAGCCCCTATATGCACATGAGACTTAAGAACTTCATCAAAGAGAGAGGCTCACGATCCAAAAGGAGAATTCCTGGCCACAAGAGAGATTTCAACACATGGGCTTACGGTTTCATGGCTAGGAATTTTTCCTGGAAAATTCTTTCCTAGGATTTCCTGGCCACCAGATTAGATCCCACGTTGTCATAAGTCTTCTGACCTTGCTGGAATTCCAACATTTTAAAGGCAAACGAGTCATCCTAGGGCGTGGCCGAGATAATTAGGCTTCCAATCTCTTTGTTCCCTGCTCCGTTCCTTCGGCCAATCCATACCTCTTTTGTTTTATCTGAAGAAGATGCATGTCGTATTCTTGGCTTTGCTGATTCTCCTCTATTTGCCCTTTGCTCCAATATTGCAGTACGGAGACTTCATCCACATTTTTTTCTTTCTAGAACCGAATTTTGCTCCACAAAAAATTGATTATCGCCTTTTCTCTCTCGCCACTAAACTAACTTCGCAGGATGTGAAGTATATACGTAGAGATTTACAGACGAACAAAGAAACTTAAGGACCGATTGGGACGGAATTAGAAAAAGAAATGATGTGACGATAAGACTTCATAAACCTGCTTAGAATATATGTTTAATTGCGAAAACATTAGAGAATTTAGAAAATTTGCTATATCCTCTTCTTTTCCTTTTAGTAACTTTTTCCTTTAGATGCAAGATTCTCACGTACCTAATTCTTCGGAAGACGCAGCTGTCATTGACAAGGAAGGCATGTCATCCACCCCAGCCATACAGATTTCACACTGAAGAGTTTCTAATTTTGGCCGAACCTCTTTTGTTTAGTCACATGTTAATTCTCTCCTTTGGGGATTGGTTTGAAGTTGACATGAACCATACCCTTTTTACCTCTTCTTGACATTGTTGGGGCCCCTACGACAAATAACTCCCGCGTTTAGAGAGAGAAGGTGGCCTTGGTCTTTCCCTCCTCTATTCATCACGTGGTCAATGTCAAAATGTCTCCTTGCTTTCTCTGTCCGAAACTGAATCATACGTTAAAAACCTAAGTCCCCCATGCATTTGTACGTATGTTTTTTTATTTTATTTTTTCACTGCATTAAACCTCGAAGAGTTATCACGGCGGCTCGGGGACTATTACACTGATGTAGTCTATGTCTGGTCTCTCTTCAAGACATCTCCATCCTTTATTAGAAAAGTTGATAGCGGGTTATCGCTCATTGATTGTGATCATAAGACTCATGTTACTGTCCTTTTCGAGCAGTTTAGTTTCTTCATACTCGAAAGGGTTGCTACTGTGATGGGGACATCATCCAAAATTTCTCCTTAATGAGCGTCTCGCATAGTTGCTCCACTGTCTTCTCCTTCATCGATCCATCGCGAGATGTGTGTGTTTTAACTTGTATGTTGTAACATCGCACCGGCTTCGAATGATAAGGGATGGCTTTTAACTTAGTTTCTGTGAGATGATCGAAAGTCTAGTTATAGACATACCGTCAGTAGTGTTCAATTTTGCAGCAGTTTCTTCTCGGCCCTTAGTTTACGACGTCTGTACTCACCGCCCAATGCAGGTGGTCCAAAATAGCAAAGCATCTTCCCGGGAGGACTGACAATGAGATAAAGAACTTCTGGAGGACTAGGATCCAAAAGCACATCAAGCAAGCAGAGGCTTTCCCCGGTCAGAGCTCCGAGATGAATGATCAAGCCAGCACAGCCCAGATGTCCAGCATGCCGGAGCCAATGGAGACCTACGACTCGCCGCCATCATTCCAAGGCGGTGGCAACAACAGCAACAAACAACATGGAGGCTTTTCTGGCGAACTGTCGGCTGAGTCAAACGAAGCCTACTGGAGCACGGACGATCTATGGTCCGATGCAGCTATTCACGGGGAATGATCGCGGGCGACTAATGATGCAGTAGTCGAGATGGATCGACCACAATAATAGCTAGGTTTGTTTACATGAGAAGGACAGTAGCTTTATCTCATATGTATCTACGTATATGCGCTAGTTTAGAAGCTATCTACAGATATATGCCTGAGTTGTAAACGATACCATCTGGAGTTTTGCCTCACCGCTATGTTATGACTACAAAATAATGGAGAGAGAAAGTATTTGGCTTATTGCTCGTATTCTCTGAACCAGGTGAAGAGACGCTAGCCACAAGAGAGGAAAAAAAAAAAAACCGAAAGATGATGCAATCTAACTCCAGGATAACTGATGCCGGCCTCTTTTAAACGTGTATGTGATACCCCAGTTCAGTTATTAACTTGGATATATAACCTCAAACTTTAGAATATTAACTCGATATGTAATCACAAACTTTGCAGCCGACTTATTCGCTCGGCCAATCGTCGGAACCTGTCCGAGATACCATTAGCCCAATGTCTTAATAGCACCGTTGTCTAAAGGTTGAACGAGACCTCATATCCGAAATGCAGGAATGATCTGACTAGAAAGTCATTCAAACTTGATCGAACCTAGAGATAGAGATAGAGAGAGAGAGGGAGAGAGAGTGAGTTTGGTGGGAGCAACCATTCTATATCCTGTAATAAGGACATCTTAGGAGTAAAAATGAACGCATTCGTCGGCGAAGACAACTTCGTTTTCGTTCCTGTAAACGCTCGGACAGAGCCAGCACGCACCCGCTCACGCGGGATGACATGAATCGATTGACTGTCGATCGCGAGCAGCTCAGCAAAACGTCAAGAGTTGCCGACCGAAGCTGTGGGAGGGACGACACGTGGCGAGCCGACCCGGCTAGTTGGCAAGTTCTATCGCTTGCTTTATACGAGGGACGATCCATTTCCGTGCATGTCATGCAGGTGCGAAGGCCGACGTGAACCTAATTCTTGAGTGGCTGAACGGGAAGGCTTCACATGCACGGGGGTTTGTTCGCGTCAACCTGGAAACCCAGAACATGTCACCACATGCAACATGGTGACTTTTAGCCGATCGACCCATATGGATGATGATGATCTGATCATCTCCTTCGTTCTTACGGAGAAATAGTGTGAGGCCTAGATTTAACTCGACGAGGCATCATCCACTTTGGCTCATTTCATACCGAGCCTTGTGATTTTATTTTTGGAGTTTCAAACCTAAGTATTGCCATTAAGTTAAAAGGCACTTCCGTTAATTAATTTTAATTTTTACATATATCTAGAATTGCTATCCCATTTTGAGTGCACGGTTCGCTCATTCCTGTCCCATTTGCCATTTTAGAAGCCTACAAAGAGCACTCTTTATCCAATTCCTCTAACATCGAGACCACTCCTCGCCCTCATTGGACCATATTGTTTACCAAATGGATTATTCAAGACTTGGAAACATTGGAATAACAGATTGAAAAGCCAAAACTACCATGCCTTCAGCAATCTTTGCTTTTCGAAACGAGTTCTTCCACCTATAGTAACGTATGGCATCAAATTGGTATGGGAGTCGCCCCTGGGCGCCCCACATTCGGACACTTTATCCTTGGGGTTGCGGTCCCTTGGTGGTGAATCGAGGCGTTGTCCTTGAGGCCATTCTGCAAGTGGCGGAATCCTAGAAGAGGGGAAGTATGAAGTGGGGACTAAGGAGCCTTCCTGGATGAGTTCTTCCACTCACTGCAACGAATCACTCGTTCGATCTCTTTGGCTCTAGTGTTGGCTCTTGTCGTAAGAAAGAACTCGAACTCTCGTGCCCGCTCTTCCATCTCTATTCCATCACATGTTTTGAGTGCGAAGAAATCACCATGAGCGGCACGTGATTTTATAAAGACGAAACATGGCGTGTCGGCCACCGACTTCGAGTGCAATAGAGGAGGAGGAGAAGAAATGTGTTATTGATTCGATTGTTACTATTCCCATCATAACTCGTACTTTTTTTTTTTCATCTATCGTTTACATTATTAAAATATGTCGAGAGGACGAACCCCAGTTGGTGAAAACATGAAAGTAGTTTCTAGCATGTACACGGAGTCGGTTGTATGTGTACGCCGTACGTAATGTCGAGTAGAGATGATCGTTGAGTAGGCCGAACATTTGGGTCTATACTAATGCTCGAGCCGATCCCGTGACATATACTTCACGTAGAAGTGCTCGCAGCCATGTCAAAGTTGGGCCACGCCTAACTTTCCAAGTAAATACACTGCCCATGACCGCACGTTAGTGACCCGAGCCGCCCACCATCAGACACCTCTATTGCCGAATGTTTCCGCGGCGTCACACGTTCTAGAGAGTTATAAGGCTTGCAAGGCGGGGGATTGCCTTGACGGGAATCAACCACTTCCCACAGGTCTCAAAAGTCTATGCCAAGTCTCAAACTACTACGACATGTCAAAAGAAGTATCAGAGAGCACTTGAATTGAAAAGAACTATAATATATATACACACACACACACACAACATTTATAGAGCATAAGCAGTGTATTAAACTTTAGAGAGATCGATAAGGACTTAAGCTATGTTCACTCGCGGAGAGGACGTAAACTCGTGACAGGCAAGAAAAGGTGGATTTCATACAAAAGTTAAGAGTCCCCACTTGAACAAATCCAGAAACTTCATCCCATCAAAGAGGGGAAATTTTTTATGCGTCTCCCCTGGTTTTTAGTTTATCCCATGATTAATTCGCGTCCTCTTTGTAACTAGATTAATTCTTGTAATATTCTAACTAGCTTTCAAAGCTTGCCTGCAATGCCGTATAAATGGTGAGCGGTTCCAGGATAGGCCGGGAACTGTGATGTTGTTTGTAAAACAAACAATATGGTGTATTTCCTTGTCCCATGTGGGAAGATGAGATGAAAGTGTGAAACCACTTATTAATAAAAGGCTTATTATAGTCTTTTAATGTGAAAAATGAGCAGTGGGCTACACCCCACTACTTGTTGATCTCGAAATTGAATTTCTACTAATTAATGATTTTTTTTCTATTTTTAGACATAGCAATTTTTTGCACAATGAAGAGTTACATCCGAAATTTGTAGTTTCGGACACAAAAAGTGTGGTCTTTTGTCCATTTATAAATTCAACGGTTCTGTTATTATTTCTTCTTCTAATTTTCATTTCACTCTAAAAGAGAAAGCAACCATGTTTCCGATTGTCCCTTTAAGAGTCATAAGAAAAAATATTAGAATTGTTATTTAATATTCCCACTTGAAACTTTATCATATCTTGAAAAACTTTTGACCCGTAACCATTAGCAACATCGTGGGGTAAATAATTCTTAAAGAAAGTGAATCGCGTCTCAAAGTCTGATTCATTTCCATCCGTGCATTATTTTTTCAAACTAACTTCCTTGTCGAAAACAATTTTTAGATTTTAGATTCTCGAACGTACCATGTAGACTTTGGAAACAACTCATGGATCAGTTAATGGAAAAGGTATCATCTACTTAAAATGATGCAGTTAATGGACGAACTCGAGTCAATCGAAGGATTTAAACGTACGCGATATAAAAGTTTTGAATCAAGCGTGCGGCGCGTACCAGTTTTTAGGATTTGTCCCACAATTATTCTAAAACTGAAAAAAAAAAAAAATCCCAAAAAAAAAAATCTTCGGGATGCATAAGTAGCATGATAGGAAAATATCATGTAGAATTTCATTTTTCGTGGTTCTCAAGAAGGACAAAAAAAATTTCATATTAATGGAGACAATGACACAAATGGTCTCTGAATGTTGATCAATATATAATGTGATTCGTGAACTTTTAATTTGATCAATATGATTCCTGAACTTTAACATGCAATATAGTCCTTGAGCTTTTAATTGACCAATATGATCTTGAACTTTGGAAAAGTTAACCTAGTCTTTCAATTATTCAAGTTTAGGGACGACTTTGAACACTTCTTATAGTTCGGGGATTAAATTGAATATGTTTTAAAAGTTGGAGACCATCTTGAATAATTGAAAGTTCATAGACCACATGTCATTAAGCTAAAGTTATAGATCATATTGGTCAAATTAAAAGTTCATATAATCACATTATACATTAGGCCAAAGTTAAAGAACCATTTGTGTTATTTTCTCAGCAGTATCACGAGCAAGAAATCATGTGCCCAAAAGTTTTGAAACCTTATCTGAACCCTTTCCCTTGGCTTATGCTGGCGAAGAAATATTCATCGAATCCACACAAAAAGACAATAATGAAGAGGATCCACTCCTGGCAACATCATGATTG